>NTPY01000275.1:62083-94640 GCA_002922825.1 Brachionus calyciflorus
AAAATTTCTGGAAGCATTGTTTAAAATATTCCAAATTTAAACTAGGTTCTAAGATTTGTGAGAGTTTACAATATTTTTAATTTTTTACATCAACTCTACGTTGGGCAATTACTTGGACAATTGATTTTAATGTTGAAAAAGTAAGGTTATGTCAATAGACAATAAAAAAAAGTTTTGATTACACAATTTTTAATAAATTTGGAACTGTGTCATTAGGCAAGACAATTTAGAGAAGGATCAAGGAAAGTATTTTCAAAATGACTGGAATGCTCAATCTAATTTCTTTACTGCCAAAGCGACTAGAATTTAAAAATGATCTCAAAAATTATAGATTTTTCGATCCTTATATAATTAGGCTACTCTATACGTCATTAATTAGACGTAATATTAAATATGGTGTAAGTGTTGAGAATCCATATTTGAAAACAGACATTAGGATGATTGAAAAGGTTAATTTGAAAATTTAAAAAGTTTTGAAGAAAGTCTTAGAAAATTGAATCTTACGTTTTTGGTAAAAAGAAAAAGGGGAGATCTAATTAAATTTTTTAAAATTATAAACGGGTTTGAAGATTTTCAATTGATAGGTAACTTTAGATATGTGCAGATAAACAATTATAATTTAAGAGGTCATTCTAATATTTGTCGTAAAGAATTGCGAACCTGGATTATTTTTAACCATAAATTTCCTAATTAATTTAACGGCTGAGGATTAAAAACAAATATAAAATGGTTAAAAAGCATAAAAAAAGTTATCGACACATAAATAGATTTGAATTTAATCAAAGAGTTGATAAACACATAAATTAAAAAAACGAAAAAGTTATAAACGCATAAAACTTTAAAATTAGTTGATTTTGTCAAGATTTTGAATTTTTTTAAATGATTTAGGAACCATTACAGGGTAGCTTATTATTAAAAATAAATTGCCTTACATAAAAACAGCCGATGGAATATACAAAGTGAGAACAAAAACAGTATTTCGATATTTAAATCAATTTAGAAATTCCATTTTAGGTAAAAAAACACATAAATCTGGTATAAAAAATAAATTTTATGTGTTATTTCAACCTTTTTAAAATATTTTTTTTTACTTTTCGGTTTATGCGTTAGTTTTGAATTTTCACTTTTTTTATTTGTTTTTAATCGTCAGCCTAATTTAACTTGCTTGATTTAAAATAAAATTAAAATTATTATGAAAATTTTCAAAACTTTTAATTAAATTTACAATTTAAAAAAGTTTGGTTTCAAATGAAGGAAAGATTTCGGTCCAAAAAAGAATGAGTTTAATCATTAACCCAACAGTAGAAGATAGTTTACCAGATAAAAAAAAAATCGAAATTTTTAGTTTTAAATTTTTATTAAAATATTGGAAATTTTAAAAACATAAAATGACAAATAAAGAACAACAAAATTCAATAAGTTTTTAAAAATATAAATAACAAATTATTTTTTAATTTTAGTAAGAACGAATCATCAAAGAAAAAAAAAACAAACTCAAAAAAACGGAATTCGAGTTTATTTGCTACTTCCCAAGCATTCAAGAGAAAATAACCATTTCTTTTTTGTTTTGTCATAGTAAAAATATTGATAACGATTCTCATTCACAAAAGAATCAAATTTAAAAAAAAAATTAATTAAATTTTTAAAAACAACTTTTATTAAATCTTTACTTTTTCAACGATCTCAAATGACTTAGATATCAAACTTTACATTTCTTACTAAAACAAAAAAAATAGAAGAAGATCTTCAGCTTTGGCTTTTTGTCTTTTGGTTCAAAGTAATTTTTTCGTCTCCACAGCTTTTTCATTTCGATTTAGCCAACGCTTTTCTATAACTGTTTAATTTTTTTTAATTCAAATAATAACAAAAAAATTTTTTTGAAATAATTTCTCTAGCAAAAAAAAAAAAAAAGTTAAAAAAATTTAAAATTTACAAAATAAACTTTTTTGAAAAAAAAAGATTTAACGTTTTGTTTTGTTTTACCCTCACTTAAATCACTTAACTCTGAATGTTTTACAAATTTTTTTTTGAAAAAAAAGGGAAAATTTATAAATAATTATCAAAGGGATCATTTGTTCTTAGCACAGAATTGAGGGTATGAGTCGCTAGATTAGAATTTGTAGAATTCGTAGTCGTATTATTCGGATTTGTACTCGTCGTATTTAAATTAATAATATTCAAATTATTCTTTGTGTTTATAATTGTTTTAAGTTTTTTAGAATTGGTTAAACTTGTAGTCGTAATAGTCGTTGGTTTGTTTAGTATGAGAACCTGATTTGAATTTGTGCTATTCGACAGAGATTGTGTTAGCGGTTGATTTAGATTTAATTGAAATGTATTGCTATTGAGTGTATTATTTGCATTATTTTGTACTATTTGATTAGAGCTAAAAGTCTCATTTAAGTCAAATTTAAAATCTTCTTTTGAGTCTTGTACACTGTGATTTACTGGTTCTATTTTGGGCTCGATAGTTGTTATTGTGGGTTTATTTGATTGGGAATTAGATGCTGCCAATGCTGATTGTCGTGCTTTTTCCAATTGACGAACTTTAAATTGAAAAAAAAAAAATTTAATAAGTTTTAAAATACGTGACCTTTTGCTTAAAACTTATTAAATTTCAAAAAAAAACTGAACCAAAATAAACTCAAAAATTTTATTTATTTTTAAAATTGTCCTCTTAGAAGATTATAATATAACTCGACTACAATTATTATTTGTTTAAGATGTTTTAAATTACATGGATTTTCTGTATTTTCTTTAAACTAGTAACCTCGTTTTTTTAATTGAACTATAAAGAACGAAATTAAATGTCCAATATTTCAAAACTAAGCAGAAGATGAACGCTTTTTTTTTACAAATAATATTGAGTTGTATAGACTAATAGAAAATAAATTTATATAAGTATTTTTAAAAGTTATGAATATTATAGATTCTTAAGAGAGCTTCAAAAAGCGTGTCCGTACTTTATGTGTTGGGTCATTTGCTTCTTATTCTTAAATTCGTCAAAATAAAATAATATTTGCTTTTTTTCTTTCCCATAACAATTCCCAATTCAAAAAATTAATTTAAAAATTTTCTATTGTAAAAAATTACTAAAATATGGAGAGAAAAAAAAGCTTCTATTTGAATATTTTACAGAAAGGTGAGAAAAAAAGATATTTTTGAAAATTTGCAATTGAAAAACTAAAATCTGAAATGAATATTCCTCGAATACAGGGTCAAATCAGTAACTTTTGAAAATCTTGAATTTTTGTTAGTCGCTTACTTTTATTGAGACAGCGAAACTAATTAAAAATAACTCAAATAAAAACAACTTTCTTCAATTTGTTGTTACTTTTATTTGATATAATACGGTAACAAACAACAAAGAATAAAATTGTATACTTTTTGATTTTTTAAACTCACGAAAATCTGCGCAAAAATTTGACTACCATTTTAGATATTATTTTATAAAAAGATAATTGAATATTAAGGCTAATGAAAATAAATAGAAAAAAGACTCAATTTGACATAACTTCTAAATAAATTGTTATACCATGGTATCAATGAGAATATTTCCGATACATAATTAACCCAAAATATGAGCTTAACTCATAGAATAGTAAAGAAAGGTTTATACTATTAATTAAAATTTTTGTTATGACCTTTTTTTGTTATTTTTTTCACCCCAGATATTCTAGGTCGAAATGTTTTTTAAAAAATTGCCTCTAGGTTTATATTAAATTTTATCCTTAGCTTTTCATTTAATAAAAAATAAATCATTATTTAATTCAATCAATCAAAAAAAGACAGCCTTACTCAAATTCTGCTTAAATTTTTTTTTCTTGTCCCATATTTTTTACAGCTTTTAATTTAGTAAGCTTTTCACGTGCTTACTATCAATTTAATTTATAAAGAAAAAAAGTATATTATGTAAATATTTTGCTTAAAAAAAATTGGACTCGAAATGATCTATCTTTGAGCAATAAAAAAGAAAATGTAATATTCTTACTTTGATTTTCAATTTCAAGATTGGACTTTTTCAAATTGTCAATATCATTTTGAAAATCTGAATTTCTATTTCTCATTATTTTAATATAATCAGTAGCTGCTTTTAAAATTTGCGCTCGTGACGTTTTTTCGCCTCGTATATTCGGCACAGCATCTCTCAGTGTATGAAAGCTATCTTTAATATGATCGCGTCTTTTTCTCTCTAGTGCATTATGATGAGCTCTCTTTCGGTCTGCCTCACTCATACTAGAATAACCACCAGACATAATTTGCTTTGAATTTTCTATTGATGAATTAGCACCGAACTGGTGATCGTTATTTATTCCATTTAAGGCAGCTGAGCTTAATTGATGAGTAAAACTGTCATTCAATGAAATACCTTGGTTACTTGAATGACTATAATCAGCATTCGTACCAACGTCAATTTCATCGTCCTTTAAAAAATAAAAATTCAAAAAATACATACAAAAAAATTTTTTATTTTTATAGTCCTACATCTGCACTGTCCATTTCAAGATCATCTACACCGGCGCTAGCACTACTACTACTTGTACTAGTATTACTACCGTTTAGCATTAAATCGTTACTACGATTATCTTCGCCAATAAGTAAAGAATTTTTATTTTGCAGTAGTTGAATTTGTTTCGACAGTGTAGTTTTTAATCGCATCTCTTTTTTTAGTTATTATTTTGAATTTAAAAAAAAAAAAAGTTTTTTATTTTTTTTTTCTATTTTACAAGAACATAAAATTGAAATATATAAATTTTTTGTTAAGTGAAATCTTCGGAGGGGAGTTAAGGGTGTCTAGATGGAGTGGGGAGTTAGAAGTCTTATAAAAGTCTTAAATAAAAAAACATATAGAGATAAAACAAAAATATATAAAAATTTTCTTCTTTTATTTATTTTTTTTTTCGTTTTTACTCTTGAATTTTTAATTTATTTTGTTATTACGCGATTATAGAAAATTGTTTCAATTTGTTGAAATTAAGATATTTTTTTCGCATAATTAATGTTAATTTTTATTAAAGAAAGTTTTTTTACGAAAATTTATGTTAATTTGCGAGTTTTTAATTGGTTTATTCATTTTTGTTGTTGTTATTGTTGATGTGAGTTGCATTGAATTATTCAGAAATTTATTAAATGTTTGTGATTTTTTTTTTCTTTAAATTAAAGATGTGGAGTGTTACAAGGGCTAGGTCTACAAGGAGACTAGTGATGTGGTCTTTTTTTTTTTCTATTTTGCCTATTCTCTATTTTATTGCGTAGTTTCAAAATTTTCTTTTACATTCAAATTATTAATTTTTTTTGTATTTTTTGAAATCAAGTCTTTCACTTTGTCTTGTATTTAAAAACGAAATTAAACAAACTTTAATTCGAGTTTTCTAAAATTAAAATCCTATAGATTTTAAACCCACTTATCTAAAAAGTACAGTCTGACCTCGATAATGTCAACGTTGATTTTGTTAACGCTCGAATTTGTTAATGTTTTTTAAATGACGCTCATCAACATGCTTCTAAAATCCCCATCAAAAATTGTTTAACGTGTTGGGATTTGATAAAATGACAATTTAAAAGGTCTCAAATCTGTTAAAAAATCCCAACAATTTGATATCGAACAAATATAAAAATAAAAATCGCTCTAATTTGTGATTCCTATTCAAAACAAAAGTTTCCAAAACTAAAATATTCAATGAAACAATAGTTCAAAAATATTTAAGGAATTGGTGAGACGAAAACGACAAAAGTAAAATTTTCAGAGTAAGAAAAACATTGCAAAAAACGAACCTTAATTAAACTGAAAAGAAACAAGACCTAAAGTAGAATGTTTGCATTGGGGAAAAAGTTATGAAGCAAAAATTTGAATAAAAACATAACAAAGAAACTTATAATAAAGAAACTTCTATTGGCGAACTTTCAATTAGAAAAACACACGGAAGAAAGAGAGTACCACACTTTAATTTTTTCGCGGAAAATTATTGATTTGATTTTTAAACTGAAAAATTTAAATCTAATTAAGATTTGTAAATTTTAGCAATGCTTAAGAGGATATTGTTAAAAAAATTAATTAAGTTTTATTACTGGCCGATTTGTCCTCAAGCTGAAAATTAAGTCCCCAATAGCTCATAAATTTTAAAATTTACATGACGTTTACATGACTAAAATTTGAATTCAAGCCAGAAATTCAAGAAGTCAAAACATTAAATAAAAACAAGATTTTTTATGATTTTTATTAATTATAAAATTCATAGTTCAACCTTCAATATTATTAAATTCAATAAATATTAAAAAAATTTTCGCAGTTATTTTTTCAAAAATACTCAATGCTTGGTATGGTATGCTACGGCTACCATACGATATCTTTATAATTTTTTTTCCGAACAGCAAATATTTTTAAAATTTTTAAATATAATCATTTTTTAGCACTGAAGGACTCGTCAGCTTCAAGGGAAATAGTTCTGCTTTGGTCTATCTTACTATTGACCATTGAATCAAAAAAAGGGCGAAAGTGACAAAATTTAAGAATTCAAAACTTTAATTTTTATTTCACAAAAGGAAGTATATTTTTGATGGAATCTTTTTTTTTTTTTTACAGATTTTGATATTTATTTTTCAGAGCATTTAATGAAAATTTTTTTTGAGTAATAATATTTCATTGCTAAATATATTTTTTTAAAAATTTTTAAATGTTACACCCAAACTAAGAACAGTTTTTGGTTCCACCCATAAAGCTTTCTATTTTAATATAAACATAATCTACTTTTTTTTTCAAGATTTTTATTTTTAAGACGCAATCTTTTTTTTTAAATTAAATAATTTTCATTTAAACCCGTATAAAACCATTCAATTTAATTCAGTGAAAAATCAAATCATAGTAAAAATATAATAATAAGGGGAAAAAAAAGTTTTAAATTTTAATTTAGAAGAAAAGAAAAAATTTTGCAAAATTAGACAGACTTTCTACCATCTTACATTTAAAATTTTTTAAGATCGCATGTGAAAAGTTTTTGGTTAATTTTGCTTTATTATTAAAATTTTGGTGTTGATTGCATTTTAAATAAACAACACGCCTTAATTTTTAGAATAAATCTACATTTATTTTGCCATTTTTTTCACATTTAGATTGAAAAAAAAGCTAGAAAATTTTTTTTATTTTCGAAAAAAAATGAGTCTTTTAAAAAATTTAGTCAAATTTAATAGTGTCAAAACGTCGTTAAATTCAGCCTATTTGAGCACTTCTGTCAAGGAAACATTTAAGGTAAATTTTTAATATCCTTTTGTCTTCATTCGTTTTAAGAATCTCAAAAAATTTATTTTAGTTTGACGACTTACAACTTGATGTTAGAAAGACTAAACCAGATTTACCAGACGATCCAAGCAAATTGGTATTTGGCGGTCGTTTCACTGATCATATGTTAACTATTGAATGGGACTCAAAAGATGGCTGGGGTCGACCGAAAATTGGTCCTTTAAAAAACCTTGAAATACATCCAGCTGCTAAATGCTTGCATTATGCTATTGAAATTTTCGAGGGTATGAAAGCGTATAAAGGAGTTGATGACAAAGTAAGACTATTCAGACCAGATTTAAACTTGAGTCGTTTGCATAGAAGTGCTACTCGTAGTGCTCTACCAGTAATTATTAAATTAAGAAATTAAAAAAAAATTAAGAAAACTAAAGATTAAAATTTAGGGCTTTGACAAACAAGAACTATTTAAATGTATTCAAAAACTAGTAGCTCTTGAAAAAGATTGGATCCCTAAATCAACATCTGCATCCTTATATATTCGACCGACTTTTATTGGAACCGAAGTATTTATTCTTAAAAATCGTTAAACATTGATTTTTATAGGTAAAGTATTTTTTTCAAGCCGACACTAGGTGTAAGCGCTTCGAATAAAGCTTTATTATACGTTCTTACAAGTCCAGCTGGTCCTTACTTTCCAAGTGGATTTAAACCAGTAACTCTCTATGCCAATCCAAAATATATTAGAGCGTTTCCAGGTGGTGTTGGTAATTACAAATGTGGTAGTAATTATGGTCCAACTGTTTACGTTAATATAGAAGCTAATAAAAAAGGATGTCAACAAGTTTTATGGTTGTTTGATAAAGAAGAATATTTGACCGAAGCTGGAACTATGAATATATTTTTAGTCATTAAAAATGATCAAGGAGGTAAATTAACTGTCAAAAATAAGTTATGTAGATTTTTTTAAAAAAATATTTTCTCAGAAGTTGAGTTAATTACTCCTCCATTAAATGGAACAATTTTAGAGGGTGTTACACGTCAAAGTATTTTAGATTTAGCTCGCAGAGAAGTAAGTAAAATCATAAATATTTCGAGCGTTTCTAATTCTTCGAAACTTATTTTTTTAAAAGGGTAAAATTAAAGTTTCTGAAAGAGAAATTTCTATGAAAGAGACCCTGTCACTCTTGGAAAATGGAAGAGTAATTTTTGTCTTAAAATAATTATTTTAAAAAAAAAGCGATTTAAATATTTTGTGAAAAAAAAAGCTGTTGGAAGCTTTTGGTTCGGGCACGGCTTGTGTAGTTTGTCCAATTGAAGGATTTTTATACAATGATAAAAAATTCGCAATTCCAACCATGTCTAAAGGAGCACCTTACATGACTGAGTTTGCCAAAAATTTGAATCAAATTCAATATGGTTTGGTTAAACACGAATGGGCACCAATTGTTGAATAAATTTTTTCGTTTTTTAACAATGAAAAGAGTCTCATATTTGTTAGCTTTTAAAAGCATTTAAACTTTTTTTAAAGAAAATATTATTGTTGTTATAGTTTTAATAAAATATATTTTATTTTTAAATATTTTTATCTCGAATTCTATTTTAAAGCGAAGCTTTGTAACTGTCCAGTACAAAAAAGAGAAAAATGTGATTATTAAATTTTTCTCAGGTTTTAAAATAATTACTCTGGCATATGTCTGATATGTGAACTATAGTTCACTTATTATGTGCACTAAAATTAAAGTTTTGTAATTTTACATGTTTTTTTTTTCACTTTTTCATTTTTTTTCAAGGAGATATGGTAATCTAAAAATTCGCGAAAAAAAGATTGGCATTTTTTTGACCAAAATATTCTGAAAATCCAAATTCTGACACTGTAACATTTTTTCCCAAAAAATGTTAAGGAATGTTACGGTTTTTTATTTTGAGGTTATACATTCAAAAATGAACTGTTGAACTGCTGAACTGCTAGAAACTTCCTGTTGCCAACAAAACGGCGGTATAGTTAAAAAAATGAATCTATTTCTTAACAATAATCCAGAAAAATTAAATTAGGGTGATATTTTTCATGACTTTATTAAGCTTAAGTTAACCAACATTTCAAATATTTAAAATTACGAAAGCCAAAAATTTAATTAAGATAACAATCTTTTAAAGGACCGTGCCGGATTTTTATGTAAATCGGCCTTTTAATAAAGCCATGAAAGTAGCGTTTTTTGTAAATAAGCTAAATATACTTGAGTAACCCAAGCAACTCAATTTTGATAAAACATCCATGAAAATTTTAAGAAAATCATAGATGATTTCGAAAACGAATTTGGTGTGTTTTATCGTAACAATCGCATGAGATCACTTTTCAAGACGTATGGCACAATTTTATAAATTGATGGAACCTATTAATTTTTTCAAAACAATAAGAATTTGTAATTGTTCTAAAGAACTAAATTTATCAATGAATAAACACGCCTTAGAAGATTTTTGTTCTTTGATACGATTCATGAACAAATAAAATTTCTTATACATCTTTGATTCACAAGATGAACATACATTCAATGATCGATTATGTCCCATTTTGTTAATATCCCCGAATATATAAAGAACCGAATGCCCCTAATACTTTATAATGTAAATTAATTTTTTTAATATCCCATGTTGATGTCCCATTATTTAATTACATCCTATGTTTTTATGAAAATCAGACTAATAATTAAAAAGTCAATAAAAATAATTTCCATTTTGTCCCATTTTATTTATATCTCCAAAATATTCGAGAACGAAAGGGGAGATACTAACGAGCGGCGACTGTATGTTTACTTAATAGGGGTGATCATTTTATATTCACATAAAAGTTTGTCCACATAATGGTGAACAACAAATGAATATAGTTTTTAAAAATCAAAATTATTTAAACATAAAAAGGAAAAATAAAAATTTTAATTATTTCAATAATGAAATTCTTTTTTTAAATTAAAAATACTTCCAGTAGTGGATTCTTTTTTATATTTTCTGTATGACAGATAGCTATATATTTTTTTGAAATAATTTCAAATTTATTTTTTTTTAATTATAAATTTTGAATTAAAATCAAAACAAGGAACTGGAAAAATAATTATTTTGCATCAAAAGACATACAAAACATTGATTTTCTTTTAATAATATAGAAAAATTTTTATTAAGAGAAACTATATTGCGGTTATTTTGGCTAAATTAAAAAATAATGATTGGCTAAAAAAGCATAATTAAGCTCTCTTATAATCAATTTAGCTTTTTTTTTGTAGACTTTTATCCAGTTTTCATTTCTTGACAGTCAGATCAATAAAGCTAGCAAAATATTTAATAGTGGAAAAATTTCAACTGACCCAATAATATAATAGAAAACGAAATTTTTACTTATAGAAAAACTTATTTTTTTTCTTTTTTAAAGAATATGAATCTTTAGTCTAAAAATTAAATTATGTTGTAACAAAATCAAATTATCT
Organism: Brachionus calyciflorus; assembly: GCA_002922825.1. Lineage (NCBI taxonomy): Eukaryota > Metazoa > Rotifera > Eurotatoria > Ploima > Brachionidae > Brachionus > Brachionus calyciflorus. The sequence continues at coordinate 72,797 of NTPY01000275.1, forward strand.
GGCAAATATTTCAACAATTAAATTCCAATTTTTTTGCAAAAGCTCTAAATTTTCTTTTCTTCTAAATGATACCATAACTAGAAAAATTAATATTTTTTTATCTGATAAAATAAATGAAAATTTATACAATACTACATGAGTTGTTTAATTTAGTTTTATTTATTGAATGACAGAATAACAACTAAAACATACTTTAAATGGACTCATTCTACAAATTTAGTAAAGAGTTTATAAAAACAATTTGTGTTTATGCTTGTTGTTCTTGTAATGGGAAGCAATACGAATCTCAAAATGATGGGTTGTCATCAAATGAAAACTCATCATCATCATCACCCACACATAAAGAATATTTGAATAATAATAATAATAATTCGAAAACAAACAATGATATGGTAATGAAACCAAATTTACCTATGGAAAATTTACTTTTTCGAAGTAATAAAAAAGAGAATATTTTAAACAGAGTGATTGAAGAGAAACTTTTTGAAGAAAATTTGAAAATTTCAAACGAAATGAATGCTTTAAAAGATATCAAAACTAAAGTTGGAAATGGCGTTAAAGGCTTAACAGACTCATTAACATCTAGGACTAGGGATTTAAAAAATAGAAAATCAAGTGGTGGAGAATCGCCATTAAAAAAAATCACCGATAAATTACATATAAAGAGTAGAAAAAATGGAAGTAAAACACCTTCACCAGAAGGCAGTAAATTCGAACGAATTAAAAAGTATTCTCATAAGTTAAGCGAAAAAACACGATGTAATAAACGCTCAAACCACGGTATAGACCAAGATAGCCGACCATCATTTGGAAAACGAAGAACTACCAACGAAACTGGTTCTTTAAGTCAAATGCGCGGATCCTACATAGACCAAATCGAAAGTGAATCAGCTAGATATTAAGTTACTTGTTTATTTAAAAAAAAAATCTTGTCTATTTATATAGCTTTTTATTTCTTCTATAATTCCTATTTTAATAAATAGGTTTTAATCTTAAATAAAAGAAAAAATTTTATAATTTTTTAATTTTTTTTTTAAGCTAATAAATTTTTTTCTTTTGACGATTTAGGATTTTTTAAATTAGCCTTCAAATTGAGTTTAGATATTCAATTTTTTTTTTAAGTGATCGATATTAATGATCGTCAGTGACTTATTAAAGTATTTAAAATTAATAAATATTAACAAGAAAGCTTTTTGTTCTTAATTATCAGATTAATAAAAGTATTAAAAAATATAAAATATGTTAAGGAACTAAGGAATTTTGAAGCTCTTGAGAAGCTTAGTCATGGTTAATTGCCTCTTTCAAATCATGATTCGGAAAAAATTATAAATTATAAAATTGATGCTGAAGAAAATGTGATTTTTTTCAAATACTTGCCAAGCACAGGTAAATAATTACCAAATATTTTTTTTCTTAAATTATTATATCTAACTTGAGTAAAATTCTAGCATGAATAATTTTGGTAAAAAAATATTTAATCATTATAAAGAATCTTTTCTTTGCTTTCTAATAGTTCTATTTGAAAGTGTTTTTTCGGTCACAGAATTGATTAGTTTTGAAAGCATGAATCTCACAAATCTGTCACTTAGTAAAATGTCATCGAATCGAATATCATAATACAATATTTTTGTAAGTTTTTTTTTTTGTTTTAACTTTATGATTTGCTTTGCTGTATTTCATTAGAAATTCCTCTTTTTATTAGTATAGAAAAATTAGATTGGTAAAAATTTTTAAAATCCTTTCCGATACATTTTCAAATACAACTAAATTAGAGATTTCTGATACTTCCGAAGTTTTTTGATTCTAATGACTGCTAACGAAAAAAAAATAACGTAATTGCTCGATTTTTATGACATGTCATAAAAAAAGAACATATACGTTATCTTTTTTTAATTTTTTATAAAGAGGCTTCCAACAAAAATTTTTATTTCGTCATTTAAAACACTTAAAAAGATCAGCTCATCAAAATATTAACAAACTTGAAAAAATTCTTGCGGTATTAGGGGAAAATTTCGGATCCTTGAAAAAAGCGCAGTTTTTCATGCTCTATCTGAATATGGGCTTGTTATTTCATGTTCTTTAGCAAAAAATGATGTAAAAATTTAATCTAAATTTGACTAATAAAGAGAATAGAATTGATTTTTTTTAATTAAAAAAAATTATGGCTAAAAATTTAGAATAGAATGTCATTAAAAAACATGGAAATTTTAATTTTGGACGGTTTTCAAAAATAAAACCGATTTAAATTTTAATTTTGGCTATTTGATACATTTAAATGACATTTAGAGTATATTTTATTTAAAAAGTCATCCAAAGTGATAAATTAGAGATAAAAAATTGAAAATTTTCATTTTTAACAGAAAAAATTAAAATTTTTAAACAGTTTTTCCTTGTCTTAAACGAAAAAATTCCATTTTATACCTTATATTAGTCAAATTTAGATTAAATTTTTACATCATTTTTTGCTAAAGGACATGAAAAAAGAAGTCCATATTCAGAAAGAGCATGAAAAACTGAGTAAGATTACGTGAAAAAATTAAGGGGGTGCGTTGAACAAAAAAGGGTTTTCGAAATTTTTTTTCGAGTTTAACAAATTTTTTTAGAAAACATAAATTTATATTTTACAAGAGTACCTTCATTAGACCTAGAACGTTTCTACTAGAGTGCATTTCTGAAATAAATTGACAAGTTTTTAAACAAATCTTAAGAGGGTTTTAAGCATCAAAAAGTGATTCAGAGAAAAACATACAAGATTGTTACGATTTTTTTGAGAAAGCTATAAAGGAAACCTGCGAAAAAGTTCTTGGAAAGAAGAATAAGAAAAAACAGCCTAATATGGTAAGTGAATTTACATTAAGTCTAATAGATGACCAAGAAAAAACACGTGGAAAATATAAATTGGAACAAGCTGACAGAAAACATGAATACGGTACTTCATGATCGATCATAAATCAAATGAGCAGAAAGCCCAAAGCGAACAATACAAAAATTATATTGTTAAATAGATCTATATCCGAAAACAAAGAACATCTGTTAAGCGATTGGTGTAAGTATTTTAGTAATTTATTAAATAATGAAAGCCCTTCGAATAAAACAAATTATCCTGAACTATCTGATGATAATATATAGATAAACACCGAACCTTTATCATTTAAAGAGGTAGAAGAAGCTGTCAGAACATTTAAGAATAATAAAACCCCAGGAAACGATATATTGACGTCAGATATATTAAAGGAAGGAGGTGATTTTATTCTGAGAAAATTGCACCTATTAATAAACATAGTGTATGAACATCGAAGTGCTCCGGAACAGTGGACCACAGGCCTTATTGCGCCTCTTCCGAAAATAGGTCAAAGAAGTGGGACTTTTAATAAATTCTGAGAAAACAGTACAGATGGCTTTTAATATCGAAAACAGCGTATCTATCAAGATCTTTACCTCTTCTAAAATAAATCTAAACCTTAAATGAGAATTTTCATCGAAGAACTTTAGATATTTAATTTTTATGATTTTGAAATTTTATTTATTTTCATCTAGCCGGGAAAATTTTGTATAGTTTTCGAAAAGAAGTTAACGATTTCTATCCCGCTTCGTTTAAATAAATTTATATAAAATCATTAATATTTAAATCTTCAAAAAATGTTATTTTTTGTTTATTAGAATTTTTCAAAATAGGTTATTAAAATGGATTTATTCAATTAGAAAAAATCGAATTTTTGCGAATTTAGCTGATTTGGGCTAAAATTTTAGAATTTTGCTATCTTTAAAGAGCTAAATGACTTTTTATAATGATGGTCTTTAAATCACAATTTCGACAATGCGATCATGTAAAGCTGGCGCTGTCCCTGACTATTTGTCTATTTTTTTTAATTTTTTGTAAATATGAATTTATTTATAATTTAAATATCAATGTATCTATTTTTTAATCCAAATATTTTAAATGAAAGTTTTTCTAAGAAAACTTGACGAAGACTTAAAATTAAATATGAACAATTTTTTAATTTATTGTTCATCAATTTTGTGAGCACGATTATTTATAAAACAATTGTTCACGAAGTCGACATGGTCTTTTGTTTCAATTAAATAACTTAATCGTTAATTTAAAAGAAAAACTATAAATTCTTTTTTCTTTACATATCTTTAGATTTACAATGTGAGTTAACGTTAAAAAATTTAAATTTAATCTTCAGTAAATGATTCAGGAGTTCATTTATAATCCCAATCTTAATTTTTTGGTCACTTATTTACTGGTAACGTAATATACTGGTGGCCCGTACCATGCAGCGCGACGTAATATTACGTAATATTACGAAATATTACGTAATATTACGTCATATTACGTAATGTGACGTAACAGGTCATTCACGTCTCAAGTCATCCTGTTACGCATCGGACGCACCGGTACGTAATATTACGTCAAATGACGTAACATGACGTTCAACGACGCGGTGTTACTCCCAAGGTATTTTCGCGTATCGAAGAGTCGTATTACGTAATATGACGTAATGTTACTTCGGGAGTCGCAAAGAGTCTCAATGTTACGATGGTTGGATACGTGATGTTACGTCACATTACGTAATAAGACGTAATATGACAAAAAATATCACAAATTCTACTTTTTGAAATTTTTGAGCAACTTTTGACTTTTTTAATGGTAACTTCAAGTAACAAAGGTAACATTATGTAACACAAGGTAATTTTAAGTCACTTAAAGTAACAATAAGTATCTTGACGTAACTAAGAGTATTTTTTTGATAAATAAACCAATTGAAATTATTTTCTAAATTGAGTTTTCAAATTTTCTGTTTAAAAAAGTTAGATTCATTCTGAAACTCTTAGTTACGTCAAGATACTTATTACGTCATTTGACGTAATATTACGTACCGGTGCGTCCGATGCGTAACAGGATGACTTGAGACGTGAATGACCTGTTACGTCACATTACGTAATATGACGTAATATTACGTAATATTACGTAATATTACGTCGCGCTGCATGGTACGGGCCACCAGTATAAGACAATGGGTCCCTTTTTTTGATTATTAGAAATTTATTTTTCGAAAATTCTCTCTCAAAAGTTGACACCTCTTTCATTTTAACATTAAAATATAAAACTAGGCAAATTTAAATAATAAAAAAAAAATTTTTTCGCTTATCTTTCTGAAACATTTCGTAAATTGTTTTTTTTTCGGAAAAAAAAACTTTAAGTTCGAAATAATTATTTTAGTTATGTCAAAAAAGTACGAATCGAATCAAAAAAAAAATCTTCTATAAAAAATTAAATTTTCACGAACTTTGGTCGAACTTTTTGAACAAATTCGAAAAGTTTTCTCAGTCTTAATAAGCTTAATTTTTGTCCGTTACCCTACCCTATTATGTATTACAAACAAAATAACTGTAAGAACTTATTTGCTTTTAAAAGAGTATAAAATTTTTAACGAAATTAAATTACTGAAAACTCCATTATGACATAATATTTTTAAAAAATAAAAAGGTCGCTCATGATTAGGCCGAAGAAGTACTCCTTGTTTTAAATTTTTTTAAATCCAAGTTTTTTTGCCCCCACGTTGTAGCAAGGTCTTAAGGAAGTTCTTTTTTTTCAAAACATGTTTGGTTCGTTTATGTCATTGTCTCTATTGAAACATGACTAATCTTTTTCTATTTTCAAACTCGGTCATCTTAAGTTCTATTTAAATATCTTATTATAATATTTTATACTATTTAAATAAATTTTTTTCTCAAGTAGTTTTTGTCGTGGGTGATTAACCCATTAGTAAAGAGCAATGCAGCATAAATACAGACTATTGAAGAAAGTAATATCTAAAATAAGTTGGACATGTTTTTTACATTATTTTAGGTCCGCTTTCGATTGCAACAGGAATTAGACCAGTAGGTAAGACCCTATCCGGTCTACGGGGACCCCCCTCTCAGGGGTAGAAACAGGTAGAAAATATTCTAAAAACCCTTTTTAATGTTTTTTTAATGCCTTTCTTCCCATTTTCAGAAAAACCATCTAATTTTTAATATTCATATATTCAATTCTAGGTACACTTAAATCAATCCTGTTTTGAGGATTTCTGTTGTTGAATTATAGTAGTCACTCACTACGTCACTTAATTTACAAATATTTTTTTATTTGAATTTTTTACTTTTCTTGAAACTAAACTTTGATTTTTAATTTTTTGACTAATTTTCATCAAAATAAATTGGTTTATGTTGATTTATGCCTAATATATCGCAAATAATACCGATATGTTTTAAGAATTTTAGATAAAAACGAATTTTTATAAGAAAAAAAATCCAAAAGAAAAAAAGCCTTCCCAACATTTTTCTCCAAATTTAATTTTCTACAAAATGATATAAAAATGAAATCATAAAAATTTTTCGTTCAAAAGTTATAATTATCTCAAGTTAATTAACGTAAAAAACTAGTTTTTGAACGATTTAAAGTTAAAAACTAAACATTTTCATTTGATAATTTTTCTATATACGTTTTCAGCGTCCTTGATAACCTAAAAAAAGTCAAAATCATTATCGGAAATTTTTTTACCCCTTAAAAATTCGCCGTAGACCGGATAGGGTCTTACCTACTGGTCTAATTCCTGTTGCAATCGAAAGAGGACCTAAAATAATGTAAAAAACATGTCCAACTTATTTTAGATATTACTTTCTTCAATAGTCTGTATTTATGCTGCATTGCTCTATACAAAAATGATCAACTTCAATAATTGAATTGAATATTTCCTAAAATTTCAAAAAGCAAAAAATAAGTGTATAAAAAAATCGTATATTTCTCAATTTATTTTATTGAGATTACATAAGTTTAATTAAATAAATTACTAGAAAAAATTACTTTTTTTTTTTAATTTTATAAGATTTGATTCAATAGAATTTAAAATCAAAAGAAAAAAATATATATAATGCCAATCAAACAGATTAAAAATTTAAAGAAAAATTGAAATTTAAAAAAAAAATTTACATTATTATTTATCGTTTTTCTGTTTCGGAAATTTTATGCTGGAATTATTAAAGAAAAAAAATTTACACAAAAAAATTTCAGTAATGTTATTTACATTATGCGTAGAGAAAACTCGAATTAGGAAAATAAAGATGTTAAACTTTCAACTAATGTTCTATAGTTTCTTGGAAGATATCAATAAGACTTTGTAAACCAATTAAATAGCCATCTTCATAATTTCCCTCTTCCCATTGTACATCATGTCTTATGTGAGTACCTTCAGGCAATCTTCTCGTTTTTCCAAAATCAATCATCCAAATATTTGCTTTTTTCTCATCATGAACGAACAAAAGTGATGACCCAATCATCTTTTTTTTTATAAATTTTAATTAAAATGATTCTAGAAACTTTTTTTTAATAAATTTACTTCATGAGACTTAAAAAAATCAGATTTTTTCAAATTTTCCTTCAAGTTTACCAATCGCTCCAAATACATTTTCTTGAAAAAATAATTAAATTAAATAAAAAAATCTAAGCGCTTTAAGCTAAATAATTTATGATTTACCAAAATATATTTTTTATCATCAGTGTAATGCTTGAAATGTTCCATGACTTCACTTTTATCCTTAACTGAATAAAATTCTTTTTCTTTTACTTGATTTTTCTGAGCATATTTATAAAAGTTTAAATATAATCATTTTATTTTTTAAGAATCAAATAAATACCTTAATTGCTTCAATTCTAAAACCCATTGTTGCTGAACACGTTGACTTTTCCCTCCAAGACATATATCTTCGTTTAGTAATAGCCTTCAATTGGTGCTCTTCTTCAGTTGGCTCATCAGGAGACACTTCAATTAATTTCAAATACAAATCATTTCTAGGCTTCGTTTCTTTCTCGTTCGAATTATCAATTATAAATGTCCTAACCCCTAATTTTATATCCATAATACACGGATTAGTAAAACTATAGAGAAGATCTTGCATTTCTGTATAATCTGAATACAAAAATATTGGAATGAGTCAAAAAAAAAGAATTTTTTTTAAAATAAATTACAATTTTCATCTTCTTGATCAAGTAAAATTTTGTCTATTTTGGGCACAAAATCAGACAAAATATCATTTTGAAGAATTTGTAAACTATTTCGTTCGAGATTATCCATTAATTTAAGAATAAAACCTTCGCGTTCACCCGGTTTAAATCGGCCAGCATGACCGGCTAATTGAATCCAATTGTATTTTTTTCCATTAAATTGCTTTTTGAAAGCTACTTTACAATTAATAACCTTACATAAAACATCCCATTGCTTAAAAAATAATTTAAAAAAGAGATTAAAATATTTTTTTTTTCTTATTTTTGTTTACTGAAACAGGGTGTGTGGAATGAATTTTGGGCACGGAATGTTGTAAACTAGTTTTCTCTTCTAAATTAAAGCTTTCTGATTTAGTCAAACTTTTACTACGGTTATTTGAGATCAATCCAATCTCATTTTTGGACATTGATCGATTACGAGGGTAAAATAAAGTATTTAATCTAGTCGAATCATTTAGCATCAAACTCGACGTTTCCTGAGTGTCCAATTTTTGATGAACATGATATGTAATTAAAGTTTTCATATTTTTTTTTTGACTTGTTTTTATTTTTTTAATTTCGAAACTTGACTATTGTTGACTAAATCTATTTATTTCTGTCTTGTAGATTTTTGATTGATCAAAAAATCATTTTCTGAGTTGATGCGTAACTATTTTATTCAGTTTCTAAATTTAAAAAAGTTTTTCAACAAAAAAAATGTCAAATAAATAGTTTATTTGTGCATATTTTAATTTTAGTTTTAAAAATACTTCACGTGTGTTTGGAAAACAAATTGGTATAAAAGAAAAAAAAAAAGGTATAATTTTCTTAGCTTAAAGTATCTCTAAGGAATTAATTTGAAAATAAGAAAATTTTTTTTGAAAAAAAAATGCACTACAATAGACTTTTTTTTTTCTTCATTTTTTGTTTATGTTTGTTTCAACTTTCATTTTTCTTGCAAATATAAATTGAAATTTGATGAAAATTTCATTTCATAGAACCGAAACAACAAGAAAAAAAATCAATTTTTTGAAACTGTTTTTGCTTAACTAAGATATTCTTGCCCAATATAAGCATTTTTTTTAAAAACAAAAAAAAACTTAATGCATACATTTTTCTTTTTAAATTAAAGTTGACTCCCTTACAAAAAAAAACTAATGTTTTCAATTTATTCTAAAAGGATTCTAATTTTCATAATTAATTTAAGAGAATGATTGCACCAGGAGATAAAGAATCAAACGAGAAAAAACTAAAAATAGGTTTGAAATTGTGACTTAATCTAACAACAACAACATAAAAAAAAATTACAATTTTTTAAAAAATAATTTTAATTATTTCTAAAGCTATAATTGGAAGTGGTATAAGTGGAACTGCTAATGCATATTTTTTGAAACATTTATTTGGTGATAAGGTAGAAATAGTTATTTTCGAAAAAAGTAATTCAATAGGCGGTCGACTAGCTACTTATGAATTTAATCAGAGAATGTACGAAATTGGCGGATCAGTTTTACATCCAAGCAATAAATACATGGAAGAATTCCTTAAAATTTTAGGTAAAATTTTTTGAATATTTATACGATTTCTACATAATATCATAATATTTCGAAATTAAACAAAAAAAAAATCAAACTAAATTCACAAAAATAAACAAACAAAATTATTGAACTGACTTGTGTAATTGAAAAAACATAATTCGCTGTAAGTTTTATCAAACTTGGGAACACTATTACTCATCTTCTTTAGTTTCCAATTTAGATAAACTTTCATTCATTAAGTTACATTTTTTTTAAAAGATAAAAATATCAAATTTTCAAGAGAAAAATGCCATATAATGTGTTAACGAAATTTTGACTCAGAAAACGAATTGAAAATTTTCTGTGAACTTGAGAAAATTATTAAATAAATTGCTAGTCTTTGAATTTATTTGTTTTGATCTAGGTAAAATCTAGCATTTAAATTAAAAATAAAAGTTTAAATTTTTTAATTCAAAATAAAAAAAATAAATTTGCTTCAATTTGGCATTAATTCTTTAAAAATATAGATAACATATTTTCTGAAATTTTTCTTTAATATTTGTTGAAAAATTTAAATTTATTGAAACCTTTTTTTATTTTATTCAAATTAAAAGAAAAAAATCTTTCGATTATTAAATGTTGAATATTGATTATAAAAAAAAAATTAAAAGTACGTTTTATATTTACTAGAAAAATAAATATTCTTTTATGTTTATTAAATTTAGTCGATAAATAAACTGTTTAAATGCACCCGAAGTAGAAAAAAAAACTCAATGTGAGATTATAAAAACTTAAAATTTATTAATAATAATTTATTTTAAATATGCTAAAATAATAAGAAGTGCATGATAGGAAAGAATTTTCATTAAAAAATTTTATCACATTATTTAAGTGACGCAGAATTTAAAAATTTAAAAAGATACTTAGTTTATCTAATTTATCCAACCATTTTGATCTATAAATCTTTTAATGTTTTCTAAAAAATTTAAAACTTTAACTCATAGCTAAGGCTGTAGAATTAATTTCTATTCGCTCTAAATGTAAGAACTTTAGTCCACAAAAATAAAACATTCAAAATTTAATATACCGTAAACTCGTATGTTCGACCCCGGGGTTTAAAATCGTAAATTCGGTTTTATCCAATTTTCTGATTGGTCAATTTTTTTTCAGCCAATCAGAAAATTGGATAAAACCGAATTTACGATTTTAAACCCCGGGGTTGTTTGGACGAGTTTACGGTATTTGTTTTCTCTCGAGTTGATCCCTAGAATAAAGACTATTTTTTATAGGTTTTCAAAAAATCGTGTATTTTTGTATCCACGGACAAATGTCAATCAACTTTGAATTTTGAAAATTTTTATGCACCAATTCTTAATTTTGTCCTATAATCTTTTGAACTTTTAATGCGTCCCCAAGTTTTAATATTTAGCCTTTTATTCGTTTAGGCTAAGCCTTAAAAAAAATTAATTTTTATCAACGACAATTAGGGTCTTGGCGCCTATGAGATCAACTGTTCACTAAAAAATGTGATCTTTTTCTTTTACAATTTTTTTAAACATAAAAAAATGATCACCGAAAAATTGTATCGTTTACAAGATTTGTGATCATCAGAGTAATTCTATAATAAATTAAATTTTTTTTGGTTAGGTAGGTTTTTCATCTAGAATTTTATTTTCAAAAATTTTGCCGAAATATAATATAAAAATTTTAATTTTATTCGTTTTTATTCCAAAAGAACTTTTTCTAATTAAAAAAAAAACTGCAATGGATGATGTTCTGATATCTAAAGAAACAGATTGGTATATAGTTAAAAGGGTATTTGGTGGATTAGAAATCAGTTAGTTGACAAAAAACAATTAATTTCAAATTTCAACATTTTTGGGATATTTTATTATAGACCCATCTAAAACTCTTTTTACCATATACGAAAAGATTCAGCTTATCGAGTTCTGCAAAAATTATATTTGATCTCATTGATAACTTTTTTTCAAAATTTTTTATATTTTTGGTCGTAATTGCGAAAACATCGTTTTTAACAATCCATTTTCATCTCTGAAAGACATATTGACACCAACTTTTTCATACCAAGCTGCTCAGCTCACTGGTCTTGACTTATAATGATGTCAAAATCCAGAGTTGGGATCAGTTACATGAAATTCTGTTATCAGTCAGTTTCAGTTAATCAGATTTTTTAATTTTCAGTTATCAGTCAGTATCGGTTATTTAGATTCCTCAGCTCTTCCTTTCCTCTTCCTCTGAAGAAAACAATCAATAAAAACGAATATTTTATAACGTATTTTTTTTGAAACCTTTCCTTTCTCAGGAAAGGAATCAGGAAACGTTATTTTTTATTCTGAGTTCTAAGTTTTGTAACTCAGAACAGTGTAAAAAATGATTCTAAGTTAAAGTTCTAAGTTAGAAAAATTTAAAGATTTCTTTCTATGGCTATTTTATTTTTATTTTGAAATATTTCTTTTATTTAAAAAAATACCAAAATTTTGTCAGTTAAAATCAGTAACTGGCAATTTTTGGAAATCAGTAATCAGTCAGTTTCAGTTTAACTGATAACTGAAATTAACTGAAACTGATCAGTTAATCAGTTTCAGTTTCCCAACTCTGTCAAAATCCTAAAATTTCAGCTTAAAATCAGGTTAATTCACAAAATTCCATTATTTTCAAACTTAATTTTTTATTACAGATACCTTTTTTGAAAAAAAAAGATCATATTATTTGTGAACAAATTGTCTTAATTATTTTATTTAAATTTCAAAAATTTCAAGTCGACTGCAGTCGACTTAAGAAAATAGTCAGTCGACTCCAAACACTAGACACGACAGTGTTGATGCTGATCTACTGAATATTCCTTGATTATATTTTAAAAAATTAAAAATAATCCATTCAAAATATGATTGTATATTTTTTTGAAGATTTAAAGAAAAAAGATCAAGAAGAAAAAAGAAAAAGTATTGTAGGATTGTTTGATTCAAATGGTTTATTGTTCAACACAACAGGAAAGTTGTTTGGTTTGCTGGACAAAATAAGATTCTTAAGACACTTTGGTTTCTTTCAGCTATTGAAATTTAAAAAATGGATCAGAATGTTTATTAAGAATTTTTCAAAGTTAGCTAATTTTAAACATATAAAAAATCACTTTTGTGTTTAATTTATTTTGATTAAGAATTTATCGACTTCAAGAACATGGTTTTGTTTTTAATACTTTAGAAGAATTTTTGACAAAATTGAGTCCTGAATTGTATATAATTTCGCAAAAATCATTAGAAAATGCTTTAAAGGATCTTGAATTCAATAAAAGAATTATATACGAGCTTGCCAGTATTGCTTGTTTGACCAATTATTGTCAATCGATAGAAATCGATGGTTTTGTTGGCTTGGTATCGTTAGCAGGAACTATTGACGATTTATGGGCAGTTGAAACTGGAAATAAATCTGTTCCCACAAAACTAATTGAAAAATCAGGTGCTGAGCTTAGATTAAAAACAAAAGTTAAATATATTTCAAAAGATTCTCAAGAATCAAATAAAAATTTAATTGTCTATGAGACTGAAAACGGAGATGAAATCCAAGATAACACTTTTGATTATGTGATTATAGCTTTTCCTATTTTCAAGAATGTAATTGGAGACGATTTTAAATTGAACTTGGACATTCAGGAAGACTTTACTAATTTAGAAATGCAAGTTACAAATACATACGTTGTTTATGGTGAGTTGATTTTATTCCCGAATTTACCTAGTGATAAACGCATTAGCTTACATTGTATTGATCCCAAATTGACATGTAGATCAATTGCAGTCCAATTACCGTGTGATTATTCAAAAAAAAAAGATAAAAATTTATATTTAAACGACGGGAAAAAGTTATACAAAATTTTCTCTCAAGAGAAATTAGATGAGAATGCTTTTGAAAGAATATTTAAGTCAGACTATGAAATAATTCAGTTTATACCATGGTTAGCTTATCCCAAATATGAGAAGAATCCAAATAGTAAACAAATTCCAAAGGTAATTCTCGACTCAGATCGTTCGAGAATTTTATATTCGAATTCACTTGAATGGTCATCTTCTTGTATGGAAATGTGTGCGATCTCTGCAAGAAATGTAGCAAATATAATTGCTGCAAAAGAAAATGTATTGACCAAAAAATTTTTCTCGCCGAAAAAAGATGATATTTTTACTTCGAATTTACATTTAATGAGCAAAATATCATCTTTTGTTTTAATAAGTGGTTTTCTATTTAGCTCTTTTTATAAAATTTGATTGTACAATTTGTTTGACTTTTCAAGAATAAATTATTTTTATTATATATAAATAAATATAAATCAGTTTTTGGATGGTTGTATTGGAACAAAAATCTTCAATAAATATTTCAAGCATCCCCAGTTTTTCCTCAGTTATCATAAAAATTTTTTTTAACGATTCACTAAATGATTTTTATTTTAAAAATCAAATTCTATCACCAAATAAAGCATATAGTTCTCCATTGAATTATCAGTTAAATCAGTTTTCCAAAAAAAATCATCATCTTATTTTTGGTGATTTTACATTTTCCCCACAATATATTTTCTCCATTTAACATTTTTACCATTTAACAATTTCCCCATTTAACAATTCCCCCTTTTAACATTTTCCCCACATTTTTTTCCCCACTGTACATTTTCCTCACTTTCTAGGCGGTGTCTAAAAAACCAATAACTTTTATTTTAATTTAAAAATTTTAATATTAGAATTCCTGGCACTGTATCAAACATCTTCATTTGCTAAATTTCAACTGGTTCAGCTTAGAATTTTGTTTTTTGTTTAAATAATTGCATCATTAGCTTTGCGTACAATAAGTTTTTAATCCTTATGCGTCTAAATATAAAAAATTACATTATAGGCAAAAATAATTGTTAATTTTATATAACCGATTTTTATTTTTCTGTAAACATAAATATATTCTTCATCATCTTAGCTTTCTTATCATATAATTTTCATGCTCATGCTCATAATTAAACGAATTTTTTACCGCCTAAAAATTTATCTTTTTTATTTTAATTTCGAGTCATTTTTAACCCAGTTTGTTTTTTATAAGCTCCCAAAAACTTTTTTTTATTGTTATTAGACTATTTTTAATAATTCCATAAGTTAAAACCGGAGATAGCTGACATGCTTGTAAAAAAGCTAGTCATTTAAAATGAACCTTAAAGTGTTCATTAATTTAAATTGTTTCATAAGTTTAAGACATGTAGAGATTTTAACTCAAATAACATTTTCTGAGCACTTGGTTTTTTGATTTTCATTTTTCAACATCAAGTGGACTGTAAAGACATAAAACCGCCTTTTAGCGTAGACTTGAGGCTTTAAACTAAGATTTTGGTCGAAACTTAACTTTTAAGTAATCAAATTTTTTAGATATGTTAAGCTTAAACTTAGTTAAAAATAATTTTCAACATTCTTTCAAAAAATGAACCAAATTTTTGACAAAAAAATTGAGAATTATTTTCACGTATCTCAAATTATTTCAGATTTTATTGTCGAAAATGAATTTTTTTCAAGTTTGTATCTTAAAATTTTTATTAAATAACATTTTCATGTTTAAAAGTTAAAAAAAAAATATCAATGGCCAAAAAAGGATATCGAATAAAGCTTTAAAACAAACCATTAAAATAATCTTGGATAACATAGCGAACCATAAAAGCTCTCTAACAAACAAAAATCATTCATTTAGCTCTGTTTTGATTTTTTGAAATTCAATTTTCTTTTTTCATCAAACAACAATGTAAATTTATTACAGTGGACTCACGTTTAACATCCCATTTGTCTTTAATAATCAAAAGGTTTATCAATTTTAGTCCAAAATTTAATTAAAATAAAAGCGCATAAACATTTTTAATCTCCGAATTTTTGTAATGGATTTATTCAGACTTGATTAGCAGTAAAGTTATTAGGAACATAAGTTCCATTCTCTGGCCTTTTTTAAGTAAAATTGTACATCAAAAAAATCTAATTGAAAAAAAAAAACTTTAAAATATTTAAATAAATTTTTTAAAACTAACAAAAATTTTTAATATACTTTATGGTGTTTTTAATAGGAAAGTATATTTGAAAGCAAATGAGTATGATAATCAGTTAAAGAAGACAAAATGGAAATAGGGTATGCTGAAAAATTTATAACTTTGTTTAATCAAGAACCCTGAAAAAATTTATTCAAAACGTAAATGGTCGAGGAATTAGTTTCTGAAATCTTTGGATGTTTAATTAAGCCAATAATAAATTTTAACTTGGATTTAGTTTTTTAGAAAAATTTATTATTAAACAAATCATTATTTAAACAAAATTAAATATTCACGGATTTTTCTTTTATCATATTTCGCTCTAGGCTAATTTTATTTTCAACGGCGAAACAAAAAAAAAAACAACAAAATTTACAATTTAAATCTATAACATCAACAACAACATATTTTTAGAGTTCTCTATTTAGAGTGTAATCTGAAAGACCATCAACTACAAAAGTTTCTGTAGTTTCAGAAAAATCAATTTCATTTTTAACCATTTCTTTTAAATCCTTGTAAATTGTTGTCTAATTAAAAAAAATTTTTTTTTTGGGTCTTAAAAATAGGTTTTAAATTTAGATTTAAAATTTACCAAACAAGAATTTGTTAATTGTTTGTACAAAACTATCTTATCTATAGGCTTCAATAAACTCTTGAAAAATTCCTCTGTAATATTCTCATTAACATCTAATATATATTCATTTTCAATCAATCTAAATTCCAAATGAACTAGATTTTCCAAATTTTCCAAATAATCTTTTTTAATTTTTACAAATAAACTCTTTGGAATTTTTAGACAAAGTCCTTTTAAATTTGCATGATTCATTGAATTAATTGACTCGAAGCTTTCCAAATAATTTACTTGAAGAAATTGTAGATTTAAATTATGAAAAACTGGTAATACGTTTGAGTCAATAGCCAAAAATTTTAATTTTGGCAATTTTAATTCTTCAAAATCTAGCTTTAGACCAATTGAATTCGTCACACTTTCTCTTTTATTTTGATTCAATAGCCCTAAATTCAAATACTCTAAATTAACTAATGAATTAAGCCACACTGGTTCAAAACAATGCGGTAAAGTACTTTCCTTTAAATTTAAATATCTCAAACTTTCACTATTAAATCCATATTTTCCTATTTTTTGAATTAAACACCCTTTAAAATATAAATGCTTAAGACTGGCTAAATCTTGTAGACAGAAAGAACTTAAATTATCTATTTTGCACTCTCTAAAAATAATAGTATTCAATTGATTCAAATTGGAGAGACATTTTGATCCAAAATTTTGAATTTTAATATTTGATATTTCAAGTTTTTTTAGCTTAGTCAAATTATTAAGAGAATTAATGTTCAAAATAAAATCTCTACCATGTGAATAAATTTCTAAATCCTCAATATTACAGCCTAGAAAACACTCGGATTCCAAATGAAATAAAAGATTAATTCGCAATGATTTTAAACTTTTAAATTTTGCGAAAAATTCCTTTGGTAAACGTTTACTTATTTTTATTACTAAATTTTCAATATGGTCAATATTGATTAGGGAGTTAAGAATTTGAAAATTTTCAACACCTTTAATTTTGCTAAATTCAAAATAGACATTTTTTAGGATATTATTTTCAGGTATCGATAGATCCACAATTTCTTGGTCTCTTTTGGAAAATATTAAGTCATCGATTATTTGGTCTCTTAAATCTACAAGTCCATTCAATAATAAACCAAATAGGTGAAGCCAGCTTTTAGAAAAAATTAAATTAAAATTTATTGAATTATTTTTGTAAATTTATAGAAAAATTACTCTCTTAAAGTGTATTGATTAATAATTATTAGTTGAACTGAAGTAAAATTGGAATAATCGGTAAGATAACAAAATTTAGGTTGAAAATATTCTTCTGGACGAGTCTCCAAATCGAATTCTTTCGATGTTAAAAATTTCAGGTTTAGATGTAAAATCTCGTCAATTTTATTGATCATTTGATTGCGTAAACGATTCAACTTTTCTTTTTCTTCATTTGATATATTATCGTTAATTAATTTCTCTTCGGTTTTAATGTCTATTTTATTCTTTAAGTCATCGTAATATTTGATTACTCTTTCTTTAATTGAACGCATTTTGAAAATTTAATTTTTAAAATTTTAAATTTTTGAAATTGAGTCTTCATCAACAGGGACAACAAAAAATTGCGAACGCAATTTCGCAATTTTTTTAGTGTCGTGCAATTTTTCGCAATTTTTGTCAATTTTACTATTATTTTTACTATTTTGAGGTCAAAGATTAAAAAAATTATATGTAAAATTAAATTAACTTTTTAAAATTTAAATTAAGAGCTCTTTCGAAAGAACATAAAAGAATAAGATTAACTAATTAAAATATGATCAGGAGAAATCTAAAAGTGTAGAATTTGATTCCGAAGAAGATGAAAAAAAAGTCTTTTGGTCCGTTGAAAGTGTTCGTATTATCATCAGAAAAATTTTCCAATTTTCGTACTTAAATTGTTTATTACCGAACACATTTATCGCCGGATTTCGAACGCATTTGAATCAACTACATATTCTGCCGGATAGATAGCAACATTTTTACAAAAATTTATGATTATGATTTAATGGATAAAAAAAGGCTCAGTATACTTCAAAAATAGTGCTCAGTGCCTTTTTTACTTAAGTTCTGGTACTAGATAAAAAAAAGAACCTTTGGAAGCTAAAACTTTTAATAAAACTAAAATTTTGAATTTAATTAATTTACAGTAATGCTACGAACTACTGATTAAACCAGATTTTACGTAAATTCCAGTAAATTTACGAAAAATCACCAAAGTGAAAAACAGTAAAATTACCAAAATTTACGAAAATAATTGTAAATTTATTAGATTTTACGCAAATTTACGTAAAATAAAAATGGCCAAAAAAATGCCGTTTTTGACCACTTTTTGATGATTTTTTTTTTACGTACAGGGGTGCTTGAGGGATAGTAATCGACACATAGAGAACATATACAGAACATAGAGTCACACTTTAGATATATTTTATCCATAATACCTTTAAGAATTGTAAGTGACGAATAGATCTATTATGTTCCCTTTATGTGTAACAACTTAAGACATTATCTCTGGGATGTTACTTAACGTGACTTTGTATGACAAAGTGTGACTACAAAAAAAGACTAAATGTGACAAGTTGTGACAAAGCGTGACTTCAAAAAAAAAGCCTTAGTTTATTTGCTGACCACATCTTTTTTGTATTTTAAGTTGTAAGTTATATATTAACCTGTGAAGTATTGTTTATTTGTCTTAAATCTGAAGAAAATTTCTGCAAATTTTCGCTATTTTTCCGCAATTTTCCCCGCAATTTTTGACCCAAAAAGAATGCAATTTTGCAACAATTTTTAGGCTGTAAAAAACGCAATTTTTTGTTGTCCATGTTCATCAACAACAAAAACATAATATATTAATAATTAGATTTTGAAAATAAGAAACAAATTCTGCGTGTATTTTATCTATATACAGTACATCTCTGAAATAAGTTGACAACCTATTAAGCAAATCTTAAGAGGGTCTTAAGACATGCTTAAGAGGCGTCAACTTATTTCAGAAATGTACTGTACACTACTAATTAAAACATGGTTTTTAATTCGTACTCTTAGTTATTTATTCATTTTAAATTTTAGAATCAAGGCAGTAATTTGGACTATTTTCCTACAGTATGTCTAGAAAATTTAATATTTTTTGAATTATTTTTTTGTGATGTTCTAAATTTTCTAGACATACTGTAGGAAAATAGTCTAAATTACTGCTTGATATTCAGTTTGGAGATTCCGACAATTTTTAAAAGATAAAACCTTTTTTAATTGCACCTATGTTTCCTAGCGAAATTATAGGTTCTTAAAGTTAAGAAAGTATCAACTTTTTCATGCTTTTATTATTTGCCATTTATCTATTAATAAAATGTATTATTTTTAAAAATTGATTAAATTATTCTAATGTGGTTGATCATCTTATTTTTAAATTCAAGTTTAGCACCAAGGTGATTAAAAATTGTCAACTCACATCCAGTAATTAAAATAAGATATTACTGGCAAGCTGTTAACTCGGTAGAAACGCTGTAAAAGTATTTTCACTACTTTTTCTCAAACTTTAGGGTTGTGTCAATTAAAACTTGTTTAAATAAGTGGTTTTCTATAAAATTTGATTGTAAAATTAGTTGGACTTTTTAAGAAAAAATTATTTTTATTTAAAATAAAAATTAGATTGAAAAAAAAAATTATTAGAAATTTTTTTTATTTTTTTCCAACAAAAGCAGCATAATTGCAATTACATGCTTTGCCACCTTGACCAATGAAACATAAAACTTGACAGTCGATTGGATAAAGAAGTTTCTTTTTAGATGATGCTGATGACGATGAAAAACTTGAACTTTGTCTGCATTCACAGCTTTTTGGTGCAAGTCTAGCATTTCTTCGGCAAGCTACATTGCAATCTAAAATAAAATTAAAAAATTAAAATTTTAAACCCATTAAAAATCTGTTATTGTATATCTTTGTTACCCAATTGAGAACTTTCTGTCTCTTCCAAACCACTATATAAATTTAGAAATTTGTCGGCTAACATATCTCTTTTAATTTCATCTAACTGTCTATTGTGATAAGGTCTGTCTAATATTAGATAAGCATGCGATAAAATAATTGTATAAAAACTAATGGCCAAAATAATTAATGCGCTTTTGATCATTTTTAATTACTTAAGGATTTAAAACAAAAATTAATTTAAATCTAAAAACTAAGAAAATTAATTATTAAATTAATAACTATTTTTAAAATTTTTGCGGTCATTTCATTATTTAAAAATTCTTAAAATATGACCAAACTAAGCTAAAATATGCTTAAGATTGCTTAATTAAATAAAAGTTTCTAACGTTTCTAAGTATTTTAAAAGTTACTAGAGCAACTTTTTATTAATTGTGGCCGTCGAAACGCTACTTTAATTTAATTTACTTTAATTTTATACTTTCTCCAAAATTTGGAGGTTAATTCTATTCAATAAATAAATAAATAAATAAATTAATGAGAAAATAGAAGAGATATAGATTTAGAGATCTGTTGTCTTTATGCTCAAGAACAAAAACCAAGTGTTTTTGAATAAGGAGAAAATTGCAGCTTTTCCGAACAGTTTGTTTGAGCTTAGCCTAATTTTCCAAAAATTCAGATTTTATCTAATAACTTTTGGAATATTCATTTTTCCAGCTTAAGAATTTTCAAAAGTTTTTCATAAAAAAATATTTGAAATTTTTTTTTTAAATAATAAAATTTTAAATTTACTTCATTGTTATTTCATTTTTAAATGGCTTTTTCTGAGAGATTTTATACAGAAAATAACCGAATCTAAGCACCTTTTAACTAATCTCTAAAGATTTAGTTCAAATTAAAAAATTAATTTCTTTTTTAAAATCTGATTCATCAATGTGTTTTCTTTTTTCACATTAGCTCTAATTTTGAGTAATTTTCGTTTTTTAATCCCATCCTAATTACTATTAAGTCTATATGTTTTAAATTGAATTTGCTTTATCAAATCTAACTAAAAATTACTCATAAAATTAATATGATAAATGATAACCTGTGCTTGGTTGGATGTTCAGGGACTCAAATTCCAAAAGAGTTTTTTGAAATAAATAATTTTAAGCATCATCAAAAAATTGCTGCTGATTTCAAACGGACCTTATAAATTAAATTTTGGTAAATTTAATTCATTTTTTTTTATTTCTCTATTAAGAATTGACTCATAATACCGTAATTTGTTTTACTCATTATTTTTTAGAAATTAAATAGAATTCAGCCTTTTCAAATAAATATTTTTGAGATAAGCTCTTTGTAAAAAAACTCTATTTGTATTAAAGGAATTTTCTAATTTAAATTTTATCCTTAAAATTTAAATGCAATCAATAAATGTCTAAATTAATAATTTTGATCTAATTATTGGACATTTTTTTCAGGAATTACATATTAAAATATGATCTAATTTATTTTTTAACCTTTTTTAATTTATAAATCAGAGTTACTCAAATAATTCATTAAATATTTAATAAGGTAACTTTATTAAAAGTTAAGATTTAAATTGAATAAAATTTAATTATCACAGCTTTTGAAGACATTACCGTATTACCTTGTACTGCGATGCATTGCATTACGATCCAAAATTTCGAATTTAAATGCAGCTTTAAACACGTAAAAATAATTTTTTAAAAAAAAAAATAAATGCG
>NTPY01000275.1:101167-122904 GCA_002922825.1 Brachionus calyciflorus
AACTCATAAACTCAAAGTATAGCCTCAGATGATGATTATGCTCATTTTATTGACGATCAGAATTTTATTTATTTTTTTAAGCAAAAATTTGATGATTTTGATGTAGATTCTGGCATAAAAAATATTCGGTTTGAAGAATATGAGAAAAAATTAACAGAAAAGTATTGAAATAATATAAACAATTTAAACCCAAGTTTCCAAGGTTCAGAAGGGAAAAGTTTTTAGAATGTATCAGTAGACACGGAACAGTAAAAAACTGGTTCTGTAAAATTCCTACTTCTACAATTATCTAATCTTTACACTCCTCCTAAATTATCATATAAGCTCCAACTAATTGAGTCAATCCTGTTTCGAACCTAATTGTGACATTACAAGAAAAAATAAATTTTTTGGACTAAGTTTTGAAATGGCGAAGAGCCATCTCTGAAGTAGGAGATTAATTTCAATAAGAAAAGAGACTTATTAAATTTTGAAATTTTAAGAATTCGACCTTGGAAAAAGGCTAAAAAATTAATTTTTTCTTGTATAACTTATTTCATAAAGACGAGATCGAAATTAGATAGTTATTTAAACTTTTCTTCAAAAGGTGTCAATTTGACACCGTCGATCCTTAACGGTATAAAAATTATCGGTCCTTTGAATGTTAAAATAGGAAAATCTTGAAAGTAGGGTTTTTTATGTCAAAAGTTAACAATCTTTAAATTTCTTAGGATTATCCTAAACTTTTGTAAGATACTGTATTTTTAATTCTCTTTATCTGTCAACCAGTGGCGTAGCGTCCATAGGGCTTGCGTCCGCTGATTTTTAAATGGAGTGGCAAAGTCCCTCCAAAATTCAAAACTTCCTCTCCCAAACGAGGAATTTTGTTGAAAATACAAAAAGAAAACAGCAAATCGTATTATTTTTTGTTTGTTTTAAAAGAAAATTTATTAAACCTATTTCAAAAAACGAAAAAAAACAAATAGGACAAAATATGGTCAAATTATATTTGTTCATTTTAGACAGAATTATATTAGCTTTGTAAAGAAAATATTCGATTTAGAATTTTTTAAATCGAATTTTAGTCGATTTATTAAAATAAGATATCGAATCGATTTTAGAGTAAATCAATCGATTCATAACATTATCATTTTGGTTTTTAAAAAATTAAAAGGAAAAATTTGCAAGATTCATTTTGAATTCATCATTCCAAATTTTATTTTGAAAATTTAACAACTCATAATTATTCAATTTAAATCTAAATTATTCATCGACATTTAATTCCGGAACAGTGAAGTTTCTAATTTTATGAGAAATAAACTAAAAGCAGAGTTAAAATTGATTGAAATAACAATTTAACTCTTCTTATACCAATTCGAGATAGAGAAGAACGAGATAAAAAATCTTTTAAAAAGATATTGTTTTTATTATTATCATTATTAAAAAGTTTAAGTACCTCAAAACAATCTTGGAGATTTGTAATCAGATTCAATAAATTTGCAAATTTTTTAAATTCTTTCAGAAAATTTTTAATCGACTAGAATAATTTAAAATATTTATCCGAAATTAAATTTTAAAAAGGATAAATGTTTAAGAATTTGAAAAAAAGTGTATGCTACCTAAACATTGTTCTATAGATATCTTAAAAATAGAATCAATCAATATTTCTTATAAAGTCAAATATTCAACAGATTTTGCAAGTATAGGATTTTTTTATTTTCCAAATTAAAATCAATTTTAAAATATTGGTAATATTTTTTTGGTTTGTAAAAAATAACTCAAAAAGTATTACTCTAAAAAGTTGAGCCTAATTCTAAATATGTGTATTACGACACCTAATTCAATTTTCCTCATTTCTAATCTTTTCCCTGCATTTTGCAATTTGAAATAACGAAAAAAAAATCACACAAAAAAGACTAAATAAATTTGAAACAAAAATAGAAATTAAAAATTTCAAAATTATAAAAAAAGTATCGCTCACACGAATAACTCACTCAATACTTCTTGCTTATAATCATTTGGCAAACGATAATTGCAAGAATAAACTATATAGCTAATGCAAATAATTTAAAAATAAAAACAACTCAAGTCACACGCACATTTAAATTTATATTAATAAATCTACAAATATGCACATATATTCAATAAAAAAAAAAAAACATAAAAAAATTCAAATTTAAGAATTTTTTATTCTTGATAATTTTGCTTTTGTTGTTCTATTTGTGCTTTGAGTATTCACGTACTCGGCGCCGAACAACATGTTCAATCTTGAAATTTTTTCTTTTTTTCTCTCTCTCTCTCTATATTTATAATTCTTGACGAAACCTAAAAAAAATTTGAAATAATTTGAAATTTTTACTTCTTTTTTTTGTTCTTAAGAATTAATTTTATAAAAATATTCTGAGATATATTGACTATAAAATTGAAAAAATAATATAAAAATTAATTCTTTCATAAGGACATTATGTCTAATTCACAAGAAACAGATGTGAAAAAACCCACTGAGACACATGAGGATGTGAATGATGACATGAAATCTTTACTCTCGACAAATTCTAGTGAAGATCATCCAAATGGCAGTGGTAAACTTAAAATAGACTTACAAGATGATGACGATGAAGAACAAAAAGAGAAAAAAATTAAAATAAAGGCTCAACCTTCAACTCCCACAAAGGTTTAAAATTTCTAATTAAATAATTGATATTTTATTTTTTTGAAAATTTGTTTTATTTTTAAGGAAAAAGATTTTCCACGTGAAGAAAAACAACGTGAAAAACATGAATTAAAACGTGAATTAGAAGAATTACAAGCAACTAATTTTGGTGGCTCACAAAATTCAGTTGATTCTCAGGAACAAGCGAGTAGACGTCGAAAGGACCGAGGTCTCGACGGTGGCTACTGGTCACGAATGTCACTCGACTCAAGTGATTCTGGTCGTAAACGTCGACGAACCACAGTTGAACGTTTCGAAAACTTAAACATCTCAAATCTATCGGCACATAATGCTAGCTTTAATGATTCATATCATGGAGATGACTCAAAAAGTGGCACTGCTATCGACAATGATGACTCTCAATCGGACTCAGTACATTCCAGATCATCAAAACGTTATGTTTTATTCAAATCCAAGTCCTTTTTAGCTGTCAGAGCCGACGAAGGTGGTTTTTTTCTTTGTCAAGCATGTCATACTATTTATGAAGACTCGAAAAAGTGTAAAATTCAATGGCTAGAGGATGTTGAATCAAAGAAAAAACCAAACCGCTATAAATTCGGATATGTCGATTGGTTAGATCCATCGACAATTTTATCTAAAGTTCACGTACACAGAGTAGGTGATTCGAATTATTTGACTCTAGATGAAGAAGATTTGAAAAAAGTAAATGAGCTATTAGACAAAGCCGTCAAAGAAGGCGGCATAATAGTCGAATTAGATGAGGATAAAGAAACTTCACCAGAGGCTGAAGAGATAGGAGCATTAAAAAATAAAGAGGTTTACGATAAAGAGGCGTCGAGCTCAGATAGTGAAATAATTAAAAAACCGAAAAAAAAGCGCATTGAAGAGGACAAAGATTTTAAATTGAATGAATCCGATTTAGAAGAGACTAAAAAAGACGAAAAAATAAAAATTCCAAAAAAAGACATTATTCTGGAAAAGAAACTAATCGAAAAAGAAAAAAGTGAGAAAACTGAAAAAAGTGAAAAATTTGAGAAAAGCGAAAAAAGTGACAAATCGGTCAAATTAGACCGAAAATTCGTTCCAAATTCAAAATCGTCAATTCAGATTAAAAAATTAGACAAAGTAGCAAAGAGTCCAGAATTAGTTGTAATTAAAAAAAGTCCAATTTCTAATGGTACTGCTAATAAGAAAAAAATAAAAGACACAGAAAACGATACAGACGAATTAGAGAGTGATAGAGAAATTGTCAAAAAAGCCCGTACAACTGAATCACCCAATTTAAAAAAGAGAAAACTCGCAAAAATAATAAGCAATCGTTCTCTTCAAGAGAACACAAAGGTTACTGTTTTGGGTTCGGATCCGTTTTTTGACGAACCTGAATCATTACCATTTATTTCTCCTTTAGTACAATCAAAATTAGCTTTTCGTTATATTAATCTAGGTGATTCGAAATCTTTAAAAAATTTAATAAATGATATTGATAAAGTCCCATCTGTTCACATAGCTAAATCTGTTTTTTATAAATGGACACCTGCACAATATGCCCTAAGCCTTGAAGACAAAAATTTGCTAGAAATATTAATTGATGATTTTTTAAATCCCAAAACGAATCGTGTTAAAGTACCGGAGAATTTATTCGATAAATTTACAAATGGTATTTACAATCCTCGAAGTTTAGGAATATTGAATATTCGAAAATTGACTGAGGCTAGAGGCGCCCGTGAAGGCAATCAAGCTTTTAATAAGGATCAAGATTCAATTAAACAAATATCTAAACATCAGTTTTTTAACGATCTCTTTCAAGTTGCTTTCGAGACTGGTTGTTCTATTGAAATGTATGATTTTTTATTAAGTAAAGCTTCAACTGAAGCTCAATATGACACTAGATTTATCTATGAGAATATTTACCGAGCAATTTTATTTGGTCATAGAAAATTGGCCGCTTATTTAATTGAGAATGCACCAAGTGGTCATGGTTTCAATCAAGTTCACATTGAAGTGCTCAAAGCTGAGAATGACTCTGATTTAAAATGTCAACTACGCTCAAATCAATGTACTAAAAAACCATTTTCAAATGATTTTATAACTCCCATTCACTGTGCTTGTATTAATCCAAATGTAAAATATTTAAAAACATTGCTAAGTATAACCCAAGATTTCGATATTCCTGATAAAAAGCAACGTCGTCCAGTACACTATGCAGCCGTTTGTGAAGACCCAACTCCCTTGGAATATTTAATAACTAGAGTCTCACCGTATCAAATAGACTCTGATGGTAATACTCCATTACACTATGCATGCTTGGCAAATAGATCACTTAACTGTGAGATATTGTTAAATTATGCTCAGAAAAAACAAGAAAATGACTCAGTACAAACAACCGAAGTTATAATTGATAATAAATTCGGTATTGGTGGTATTAATCGACCAAATCGAAGGGGGTTTTTGCCGCTTCATTTGGCCATACAAAGAGGAAATTATGAATGCATTAAAATTTTAGTTAATTACGGTGCCAATTTAGAGTATCCGTTACCAACGTCTCAAGACAAAATAACGCCATTAATGTACGCTGTACAAATTGGTAATTATAAAATAGTCAAATATTTAATAGAAAATAATGCTAAAGTAGAGGCTCAAGATCGCTTTAAAAGAAATGCAGTTATACATGCAGCAATGGCGGGAAATACAAAAATTCTATCCTATTTGCTAAGATTGGGGTCAAATCCGAATTTTCAAGACTCATCTGGAAATTCATCTTTACATTACTCAGCTGCTTATGGTTGGTTTTTTTCAGTAAAAACCCTAATTGAAGCCGGAGCTAATTTTAATGTAAATAACGATTGGAAGCTAAGTCCATTCGGCGCTGCTTTTCTTAAAGGTCAAATAGGTATATGTGATTATCTTCTTAAATTATACCCGGATAAAATAGATGTTAATTTTCGAACTGAAGATGGCGAGTCCTTAGTAATGTTGACTGTATCTAGTTGTATAAATGAGAGTAATGTTAAACAATTAGAATATATTGTGAATAAATTAAAGGGAAATGTTAAGTTAAGGGATTTAAGAGGCAATAATGCTTTTCATTATTTGGCTGCTAATCAAGTAGATCAGGAACAAAATCGTTTAAAAATGGCCGATATTTTACTAAAGGCTGGTTGTAATCCAAATTTAAGCAATTATAATTTGGAAACGCCGTTTTATACGAGTTTAAATTATCTCAATTACAAATTTGCTCGGTATTTAATTAAAAATTTAAATATTAAAATTGATTCAAAGAGCAAGATTCTTTCGCTAATGGCTGATAAGTGTTTAGAAATGGATTGTTGTCACATTATTTTTGGTCCTGATTACACGGATCAAGATCTTTTTTCAAAGTTTAAAACTCAATTTGAAGATATGGCTAAGTTAAGAGATGAGAATGGTTATACACCATTTCAACTCGCTTGTCTAAAACTTCAAAATTTTATAAAATCCCAAAATTCCCAAGAAGAAATTCCGGAAATTTTGAAAAAATTTTTAATTTTTTTATACAAAAATTGTAAATCGGATCCGAATGATATGATTTATGAAAAGATTGATCAAAGCGAAGAAGAAACAGAGACTCAAAAAGTTAAATATCATCCTGTTTTGTTTAGTTTTATAAGTGAAAAGTGTCTAGGTATTTTTTCCGAATTGACTAAAATTAACAAAGACTGTATAAATTTTGGTCTTTGTGATTCGGATGGTTTTAATATAATATTAAAATCAATCAGTCTAAACGAGACTAAATTTACTAGTCAACTTTTGGAATCATCAAATTTATACGCGACAAGTGAGTCCTTGAAAAATTTGATTCTCAATAAAAATGAGAGCATTCTACAACTTTGTATAAAATATAAAGAATTTAAAGTGTTTAATTTATTGTTTGATCTAATGGTTAAACTAAAACAAAATGATACAGACTTGGATAATTTTTCTCGTTTGTTAAAACACGAGGATAAAGAGGGTCGAAATTTATTACACTATTTTTCTGACGTGCCTAATTTAACCAACTCATTTTTATCCAACTTTAAAAATAATGTCCAAAAAATTTTTGGTTGTTTACAAATTATAAATGATTTGTGTCAAAAAGGAGACAAATTTAAGCGTCAGCCTATGCATTTATGTCTTTTAAATAGTACTGGTTCAACAGAGGCCTTGGATTTGCAATTTTTTTTGAGTGAATTTTCTCAATTTCATTTAGTGGATTCAATAGGTCGTTTACCTATTCACAATTTATTCATAAATTCGAAGAAATGTGAATTTACGGTGCCTAAATTGAGCGATGAGTTAAATCAAATAGATCCAGTTGAGTTTTTGAACATACTCATTGAGAAGACTCCTAAAGCTCTATTAGATATACAAGACATTTTTGGAAATACACCATTACACTATGCAGCTATTCGTGGTGCTACTATATCATGTTCAATTCTAGTTTCTGAGGGTTGTTCCATTTTGCTTAAAAATAATGCCTTAAATACTCCACTTTCGAGTGCCATTTATTTCAAACGTGAAACTACAGTTTTACAATTGTTAAGATCTAATGACGATGGACTTACACCATTAAATGATTTTTACCATTTTTCAAGAGAAGATTCAAATAAAGAGGATAAAATGAGTTGTGTTTTAATGAAAGAACCTGAAGACTTGTATAAAAAAGAGTGTGTACACTTATATGAGTTAATTTTAAGTTATAAATGGGAGGGTATAAATTGGTTAATTTTGGGCTCATTGAAAAATTGTGGAATGTCTAAGTTTGATGCTATGGAAACGGCTTTGATAGCCGGTGAGTCTAATTTAGCGCTGAGATTAATTGAAAAAATAGAGAGGGACTCGTCTAGAGAAGAATTCGAAGAGATTTTATCGAGCAAGTCAAAAAAGTATTTTGGTCGTACTCTTTTAAGTACGATTGCTAATTTAGACTGGTCCATATTCAAAAATCAAGAATCAATTTTAAGAGTTTTGGATAAAATTTTTAAAATGGAAAAAATTTCTAGTTATCTCCTCTTTAAGGATGAATTAGGCTCGACGGCTATTCACTATGCTTGCTTCGGACTCAATTTTAATTTTATTGATTATTTATTTTCTTTCTTAAACTCGAATTTAAGTCTACCACATCCGTCATTTTTGCTTGGTGATTTACAAGACAAA
This sequence comes from Brachionus calyciflorus, assembly GCA_002922825.1. Classification (NCBI taxonomy): domain Eukaryota; kingdom Metazoa; phylum Rotifera; class Eurotatoria; order Ploima; family Brachionidae; genus Brachionus; species Brachionus calyciflorus. Next base: position 108,993 of record NTPY01000275.1, read on the forward strand.
CACCAACAAGCACCATATTCACTATTTTTTTGGCATCTTGGTAGATTAATTTATACTCAAGAGGACTTAGACAAAATTAAAGAATATACGATTAAATTTGTCTATGAAAATCGTGAAAAATTATCGCAGGCTTTTTATCCACAAGAAAAAATTTTAAGCTTTAAATCAGAAGATTCTGTAATTGATAGAAAAGTTTTAGATTATCCTCAACAAGATGATATGAAACCAGAGTCAAAATTAAGCCCTCTATTGTACGCAATAAGCAAACAAAATTTTACTATGTGTAAATTTTTGTTAAAAGAACTTAAATTTGATTGTAACACAATGGATTCTGAATTAGTACCAGCTATTGTCTATGCAATTAAAGCCAACAATATAAACATATGTAATTTACTATTTGATTTTGATTATGATGTTATTAAGACTCAAATTAAACCTGTAGTTGAGTCTAAGACAGTTAGTAGGGCTAAAATTTTGTTGAATAATCTCAAAATGGACGAAGAAGACTCTTCGGATGATCAATCAGAGCAAAATGAAGAACCCATAGAAGAGCCTTTAATTGAGTTTGACATACAACAACCAAGTTTAATCAAAAAAGAAAAATTCCTAGTCAAGACAAACATAATTTTAGATTCAAAGGATTCAAAATCCAAGACTATATTTCATCATTTGGCCGAACCATTAAATTATGGCTCATTTTCAAACACTAAATTAGCTCTTTTGATCATATCAGCCTATCAGTCCAATGACAAATATCAAAATTTACAAGACTTTTTACGTCGGGTTGACTCTAATATTAAAACAGCCGTTGATTATTGTGTAAAAAATTCAAATTTTGAATTGTACGAAGAGTATAAAAAAATTTTAGGCACTCGAATTAATGAATTTAAATTTAAAAATTTCGAAATTCAAGATATTTATAATGAAATGATTAGCCCTAAACCGGATTTTAAATCTGATTCGGAAAAATTCTTAAAAAATGTCTCTAGCTCTACTAGTTTAAAGCAAAAGGACGATTATTTTAAAGTAGATCCATTGTCTAGTATGAATAAAATAGGCTCACTTATTTGGGATGAAAAAACTCGAGTTCCTTACGATGTAATTATGACTAAAACAGACGTTAGCTATGGAGTCTATGGAATGCATAATTTTTACAAAATGCAATTGATTACAAAGTCTCTAGGTGATAAATTCGATGAGAAACAATCATGTGTGTTATTCACTAGATGGGGCCGTATTGGGGACACTGGAATGTATCAACGAACACCATTTTCTAATTTTAAAGATGCAAAAGAGGAATTCTTAAAAATTTTTAAGCAAAAAACGGGTAATGATTATGTGGAAACAGTTCTAGAAAAGAAAAAACCATTCGAGAGTAAATTAAGAAAATACAATTTGGTTAAATTAGAGTCACGTCAAAGACCAAAATTAACCGACATAAAATTTGATATATTCGATTTTAAACAATCGAATAAAGATACTCTATTTGAGAAGTCAATATTTAAGAATGAAGTCGACTTTAAATTTTTCTTTGAGGACTTATTAAATGTCACTTATTTGAAAAGTAAAATTTACTCCATGTCTAATTTATCCACAGATTATTTGCCATTGACTCAATTAAGTGATGATAATTTAAAAAAAGCGTATGATCTTCTCGATAAAATACGCCTTTTGGTCGAAAAACGAATGGAATTGGAAAAATTATCGAAAAAAGATCATTTGATTGAGTCAATGAATTTAATGGATCAAATAACTAAATTGTCCACTGAATACTATGAGCTTATACCACAAATGAATTTTAATTATGAGAAATTGAGACCTGTTTCAAATGAAAAAGATCTTGAATATCAAACAAGTATACTTAATCAACTAATTCATGCTCAGGTATCTTGTCGAATATTAATGGGAGCTAAGTATTCAATGAACAATACAGAAAATACTCTAATACAAAATCCATTTGATTATGTTTATAAAAGTTTAAATTGTAAATTAGAATTAATGAATGAAAATGATTTGGAGACGCAGTATATTCTAAGATATGCCGAGTCGACACGAACGCAAAATACGAGAATAAAAAGAATTTTAAAATTTAAAAGATTAGACGATCAAAATACATTGGATAAATATTCAAATCGTATTTTATTATGGCATGGAACAAATACAGAGAATTTAATCTCGATTATGAGTAGAGGATTAGTTAGATCTCCAAGTGATTCTAGATGCAATGGAAATCGCTATGGCAAAGGAATTTATTTCTCAGATTCTTTTTCATTTAGTGCTGGTTATTCAAATGGAGTTCGTGGCAGCAGAGACGGACAAAACTTTGTTAAAAATTATATTTTATTATGTGAGGTTGGTCTAGGAAAAGTTAAGGAGTTGAGAACGAGTTATGAAGGTGTCGATAGTCTACCGAATGGTTATGATTCAGTAAAAGCCTTAGGTCAAATGGAGCCTGATCCAAACAATCAATTAATAATGCCGAATGGGTGTATCATGCCATTAGGTGATATGGTCAAAGCCGAATACAAACCAGGCGAATATATACATAGTAGATACTCAAACGAGAGTCAATATGTTGTCTATGATGAAAAACAATGTGCTGTTCGTTATATTTTACAATTTGATTTTTTAAATTAAGCTTAAAAAATACGTAAAAAACGTAAATTAACTAATACCCAACTATAAAAAAAAAACAAAACAATCAGAAATTAATAAAATATTTGAACCAATTTTTTTTTCTCTTTTTTTTATTTATATTCTTTTTTTTGCCGGTTTCAACAAAAAAATTTTAAAATATTTTTTTTTTAATTAAAAAAAATTAAAATTGTGAGATTCAAGTTTAGTATGTTTAGTAGTTTATATTTTGTTTCTTATTATTTTTTTTTTCAATTTTTCAATGTACTTTTTTTTGTTATTATTTTATTTTTTGGTGAGTTTTATTTTTTCTTGAACAGATATAAAGACTTACGGGTGTTGTATTTTTGAAGTTAAAAAGACTATTTTTTTTTCAAAATTTTACTAATTATATAAAATTATAGAATAAAATTTTTAAAATTAAAGCAATCTCTCAAAATTTTTTACTAAGTGCTTCATAAATTTACATTGATTTTTTGCACTACACTTCTACAATCTGATATTAAAAAGATTAAGCAATGGCATGTGATATGATTGATTAAGATGTTTTAATTAAGATAAGACTGAAATCGCATGCTTTTATTACTTATTTAGAAAAAAAACATCAAAAAGTATATACTGGCATGGGTTCAAATCCCACTGCTATCCCCATGTTGAAGGCCCACTTGAGCTTTAGTTTACTGAAGGAACTTAGGAGTCCTAGAAAAAATATTTATTATTTTCTCAAATATTTGTTATATATAAATATATATAAATTAGTTTTTGGATTTTCAATGGTTGTATTGGACCAAAAATCTTCGCCATGTTAAAAGATATGTATACGAGAATTTGTACCTATGTGATTTTTTTTCTGAATTCTAACTATTCTACGTTCTAACTTAACTAAGTTAGAATAAAAAAATATTCTATTCTAACTTAAAGTTTATGTAAGAATAAGTTCAATTTATATGATATGTATAAACTTGATTTTAGACACTATGAGTAAGAAATCTTTAACAACAAGAAGCTTTAAATTTGGCGGTTTTTCTAACTTAAAAAAATAATAAAAGATATTAACAAGATTATTAGAGATTTTGTATTAGCAAAAAATAAAATTAGATAAGATTTAAATTTAGTAACTATAATTTTAATAAGAATTGTTTTAATGATTATGTTTATTTAAAAAAAGAGGATTAAATTTACTTATTTACAAAAAAAATATTCCAATTTTCCTTGTTTACATAAACTACCGATAATTTTTTATTATAAAGTTTGATTTATTTAATCGGTATCAGATAGTGCTGTCAGAAAACTAAAATCGTATTACTTTTTCGAAAAAATTTATTCAAAAATCAAATATTTTTTTTAATTTAATTGGATAAGCAGATCCAATTTTTTCGCAAAATTTTATTAAAAAAAAGTTGATAGTTATAACGATATGGTTTATTTAAAATTATAATTTATTAGGTGAAATTACTAATTTATCACCAATTTCACTGAATTTATTATTTTTTTGACCATGAAATTCCTAAATAATAATAGTATCAATAGCAAGTTATTAAAAATAACTTTTATGATTAATAACATTAATAATCATTATTTTTTGCTAATACAAAATCTCTAATAATCTTATTATTTTCAATTATTATTTTTTTAAGTTAAAAAAACCGCCAAATTTAAAGCTTCTTGTTGTTAAAGATTTCTTACTCATAGTGTCTAAAATCAAGTTTATACATATCATATAAATTGAACTTATTCTTACATAAACTTTAAGTTAGAATAGAATATTTTTTTATTCTAACTTAGTTAAGTTAGAACGTAGAATAGTTAGAATTCAGAAAAAAAATCACATAGGTAGAATTTGTGCAGTTAATTGGTAAAATGATAAACTGGAAATTTAGAAGCTATCGACTTAGTTTCTGTCTTTGATTATTTCGAAAATATTAAATTTAAATTGGGTTGTAATAAAGCGCCTTTTCATATAAACTTAAATTGGTTAAAATTAGTAGTTAATAAGCAATTGATTTAAAATTTTTAAAAATTAATAAAATTAATTTAAAATTTTTAAAAATTAATAAAATTAATTTAAAATTTTTAAAAATTAATAAAATTAATTTAAAGCGCTAAAGCAATTTTGCTTAAATTGAAGCTAGTGTTTAAAATTTATTTATTCGAATACTTAAAATCCCCTTAATGCTAAAATTTTTTAACAAAGCAAAAGACCTTGATTTGTATCCTTACTTTGCAAATTGCAATTTTATTCAATTTTAAAATACTTTTTAAAGGGCTTTGAAGTTTAAATCCGAGTTTTAGCAAATTTGAATGTAATCGAGGAACTTCTTTTAAGCTAATTATTTGGCAGATACAGTTTTATTTAGAATCCATTAAGCCTACAAGAAATTCCAAATTAAACGCTCTAAAATATTCATTAATGATAGAAAATTTAAATAGGATTTCAAGAAAAATATCATATAGACGAGTCTTTTTTGAAATAATAGATGGGATTCTTTGAAATTTAATATCACCTCGATCTTTCATGATCATTAGTACCGTTACCTTTTTATACCAGTCAAACTCAACTGCTCTTTTTCTAATTAAAAATTTTATTAAGTCGATTTGTAAATTGATGAACAAACAAAATGAAAGGTACTGAACAATGAATTAGAATCATTTTAAGTCTCTTAATTTAATTTTTAACTTTTTATTCTTTTTGAAATGTACGCTCAATAGGGCGTACCATTGTAGCGTCCATAGAGATATGGGGTCCTTAAGTCCCCGCTGATTTAAAAAAAAATAAAAGCGTTTGAACGGCAATTTTTCATTTTTCATTTTCATGAATGTTTATAAACAACCGCTGAAGTTCATGAATTATCATTTGGTTAATGAACGTTCGTGAACTTTCAAATTTGGAATTCCTGAATGACCGGTATAGTATAAATATTAAAAAGAGATATGCAGTTAATAATTATAGTATTGTTTAAAATAATTGAGCCTAATTGATTACATTTTGGAAAATACGATTCTAAAATGTTCTATTGATTTTACCATAAACCTAAAATTTACACCCAATAAATCATGTAGCTCTCTATTAAATTATTAATTTCAAATTATTTCAAGTTAAGCATATTCTTTAATTTTAGCTTTAGCCTCTTTTTTCTTGAACACAAAAATTTTTTTACAAGTTTTTTATTAAATTTTCGAAAAAAGTCAAACGTGATAAATATTTTATTACATGTAAGATATCAAATATGTTCTGCTGATAATAATCATGATTATTATCAGCAGAACTGTTTTATTTCATGTTTCTGCAGAAACATGAAATAAAACAGTGATAAATTCGAATAGATCTAAACATTTATTTGTTTGAGAAGAAATCTGTTATTTCCTAACAGCGTGATAAAATTAAATAGTGATAAATGTGTGTTGTCGTAAAAGTTAGCGTAAACTGTGTATGGCAAGTATTTTTTTCAATTCAACTTTTTTTGATTTAAATTGCGGTATTTAATTTACTTTTTTATAGAAAACCATTAAAAAAAATAAACCTCGTATTTAAAAAATTTCTGAAAACTCACTGAAAACTAATGCGGAATTCAAAAATAAAATTAAAGTCTTACAACGATTTGACTAAGGCTAAGTATTTTTCAAAGTAATTAAAAAAATTTTATCAAAATGAACTAACTAAAATGGGTGAGTCGATATGAACAGTTTCATTCCTTACTGTAAATAAAAATCAAAATGGATGTCAACTAAAGACTCGACTTATGAACAATTCTGATGGAAAAATCCAATAATATTTCAAAACTTAGATTAATAAAATATTTCTCTTATGTTTTTTCCAAATTTAAAAAAAAAAAAACGTTTGCGTCAGAAAATTGATTTTTTATTTGAAAATTGTTAAATTTTGGAAAAAAATTATTCAAGTGTCTTAAAAAAAATTATTCAAGTGTCTTAATCGTCGTTTGATAAAAACGACGATTAAGTACACATTTTTCACTTTTTTTTACTTGAAAAAATTCAAAAAGTATAAATAATTATCACTACTTTATTCAGCTTGAGTTAGATAATAAATAATTTTAGCAAAGTAAAAAGATATGATTCAAGTTATTTTTCAGAGTAAATAAATTATTTATTCTGAAAATTATCTTACTTAAATTTTTCTAACATTATCAAATGCAAGCAAAATACATTCTACCGAGGAGAATCAAAAAAACCTTAAAATACCTCAAAAAACTCATTTTTACCCTATTTGGTGAGGCTCGGATTTTCTTAGAAATCAGCAAAAATACTTTTTTATATAGAAAAATTCTAATAAAAAGAGCTAATAATTCGACTTAAAATTCGTCTCAAGAAATGAATAAAACGCTTTTAACTATTAAGAATTTTGAAGAAGTTCAGGACCCTCTAACAAAAATTTTTTTTTTTTACCCCCCCTAAAAAAAGCATTTTTCCTAGGTTTTCATATACGTAGATTATGAATATTCTATCGAAAATGGTGAATTCAGATAGTGCTGTAGTTTTGCATGACGCGAACCTTAAAGAAAATTAAAGTGGTCATTCCTGTTTTGGATAAAAAGGAATTTATTCTTACCGGAAATTTTGAGAATTTTTTTAATAATTAACGCATGTATTAAAGGTAAAAATTATTGTTGTTAATCTCGCTAAAATTATTATTACAATTGTTATTTGAAATTGTTTTTCATTCTATTGTAGTTTGACTTCGTCATCCAAAATTTCCTTCCAAAAATCTTTTTTTAAATAAAAAAAAAAATAATTTAAATTTGGGAGAAATTAAATAAAACCTAATTTTTTCATAAATAGTTGTCGTAAATACTTTTAATTCTATTTTTATTTGGGTTAAAATAAATTTTTAAGGTGTGATTTCAATTTTATAAAACCAATAGAGTGTATACCCGATTTTATGTATCTTCGAATTTATTAAGTAAAAAACTTAAACCTTTTAATATCACGCTTATTTAAAAGTATTTAATGTGGTTTCGGATTTTATGAACTCTCAATTATGCTTTGCAAGCGGTGTTCATAAAATTCACTGTATTTAAAAATAAATACAGCAGTTATAATGAAAAAGAAGCGTCATAAATGATGTACCAATACTGAAACCAGACCCACTAAAGTTTTCATAGACAAAGTCATCAATGATCATTAAGGTTTCTGAAAATTCAATCGCAACTCTTAGTCGTCCCTGCTTATAGGAATTAAAAAAATATTTTGTTATATCTTACCTAAAAGATTAATTACCAATTCAATATTTTTTAAAACCGACTCGAGAACTAATGCACTAAATGCTAATGGCCAATATGACTTTTCATTTGAACTAGAAATTTGACGTGATTCTCTTAAGCAATTTAGATAAATTTCTCTGCTACTATGCGAGTAATATAACCCAATAGGAACAACACACGGATTTGATAAAATAAAACTCAATAATAACCTTAACATATTCATAATCTTCATTTGATGGTGAGGCAGGAGCTGTTCTAAAAAGCCCTGGATTATCCCATAAATCATATCCAAGTATTGTATTCAATTTTTTCGCCATATCGACTGTGAACTCTTTTATTTCATTGGATGAACTAAATGGATCGGGAAATAGATATAACAAAGCTCTGTGCATATTCAAAATTTTGATTTCATTTTTAGACTTTCGCCTTTGATTCTCTATTATAATTTCAACATCGGTGATACTCAATTCATCATCGTTTAAATTTCTTTCGCCTTTGAGACATTCGTGTATGTAATTTGATTGATAAAATTTGCTTAGCAATTTCAATTCATTTTGAAATTCTGGATTATTTTTTGCTTTTAGAAATGAAGCTCTAAAATTTTGTATTTTTTTTAAAATTAACTCATTCGTGTAAGGCCAGTAATTAGGTCTCCACCAAAGATTGTTTTCTGGAATGTCAAAATTTAAATTCATCTTAAATATTTCCAAATTCAAAAAACAAAATAAAAATTGAAATGCCCGATTAATTTTGAAGTTTCAGCTGCAAATTTTTTTTATTCTAATTATTTTTTATTATAATAATAGGGTATAAGCCTTACTTCTTTAGTCATAACTGTCTTGTAACTAGAACTGTATTGTAATCAAGTATTTTTATAAAAGATTTGATTTTTCCAAAAAAAAATATGTTTTTTTAACCGTCAACTTTTGAAATTGTTCGTATTTGAAGTTATTAGCTGTATTGCTACATAATATCAAAAACCATTTTTTTAGGGAGAAATCAAAATTTTTAATTTATTTAAGATTTTTAGAAGATAAAAATCAAAAAATTAATAAGGATGTTCGAAAAAGTTTCTTGGTCATCATTGATCTTAGCAAGCATTTAAATGCAGTGGTTTCATGTTTCTTTTAAATTTAATTTGATTTATTTTTAGTTAAAATTTTTAATAAAGTGGCTTTATTTTGATTTATTATCAATTTAAAAAATATTAAAATCTTTTATTGGCTTTTATTTGAGAAATGATTTCAAAAAACTGTTTGGATACATATTTTTATGAAAATCACAACACTTGGGTAACTTTATTCCCTTAAGTCATTTTTCAAAAAATAAATTTGATAGCTTGTTTTTTTTTTATTAAATTCTGAATTAGGTCTTCAATTCTTTATAAATATAACGAAAAGTGGCTCCGTAGTAGCCAAATCATAATATGTTTAAAAGATCAAAAGTACAAAAATAAGGTTAAACATATTATTCCAAAGGCTTTTAATATAAAATTTAAAAGCCTTTGGAATAATATAAATTAAAATTTAACAGCCTGATTTAATAAATTCATTCTAATCCTACATGTTCTTTTAACCAGTATAATGTAAACAAATATTTAAAAATGTTTACATTTTAAACAATCAAAAAACAAATTTTTTGTGGATAGAGTATACTCTATCCACAAAAAAAGTATCAAATCAATCAAATTAATAATTGAGTTTACTTTAATAAAGTCTTCTATCTTTTAACATTATTTTTTAGTTAGCTGCATTTATCTTTGATTAAATTAATCATCAAAATTTTTGAAAATTGGACCTCAATATTTGTATAAAGAAATTTTTTACATAATAAAAAGACTGTTAAATTTTTTACAATTTTTTTTATTTTTTAATTGTTCAGAGGACTAAGATTTTAGAAATTTGAGGTCGTTTTCCTAAATACTCTAATATTTTCAATAGCTCCAAATTTTTATTAATTTTTATTTAAGCAAAATTAGCCGCCGCTGCTAATTTTAATTCATAATTACATTTTTTAACTAGAACTTTACCATATTTTAAACCTTTTTGACCTTCTTCCTTTTCTTTTTTCTTCGTATTGTAGTCGAATATAACAATTCTTTCAATTTTTGATGATATGACTCACAAACTGTAACTAACTTACCCAAGTTAAACAACAAGTATGAATGAAACTTTGCATAACAATCACCTGCTTTATGCTGATTTGACAATTTATCAACCTCACTAAATATCAATATATACTTAGCTTGTCTTTTATTAATCCATTTAACACTAGAACGCCCGGTGGGTTTAAAAAGCTCTTTTTCGTTCTTTTATCATCAATAAAATTAGCATAAATTAAGATTTTTGAAAAATTCTTTTTTTCTTCAATTTGTCTCTTAATTTAATATGTACATTTAATGTACATGAGCTGATTGAATGTAACCATATGTCTTGGTTGATTGTAGACTACATTTCTCAACTTTTTCCAGTTATAATTGCTCAATTATAAATTAAAATTCATGTATGGCAAAAAACGCCCATTTTTCGGTTAATATCCCATGTAATAAAATCTAAAATCTACCTTACGTTAAATGTAATTATGAACGCGTCTTTACGGTACTTTTTTTTAAAATTTTTTCTTAAAATAATATAAAAAGAAATTTTGAATTAATATTAATTATTTTGGTTGTTATTTATTTATTTATTTGAAATTAATCAACAATAAAAATAATTTCAGATGGATATAAATTTTGATATACCAGAAAAAAATGTTTGGTGGAGACCTAATTACTGGCCTTACACAAATCAGATTATCTTCAAACAAATAGAAAGCTTTAAAAATTTATTTCTGAAAGCAAAAGAAGATACAGAATTTCAAAAGGAATTGAACCGTTTGAGTTTATATTATCATACAAACTTTATTTACGAATGTCTAAAAGGAGAAAAAAATATAAACGATGATGAATTTGAAATTAACGATGTAGAAAGAATAATAGAATGTGGGAGCAGAAGCTCTAAAATCGAAGTCAAAATTCAAAATCTATATAGAGCTATATTCTTTCTTTTTCCCGATCCATTCTTTACGTCTCTAGAAATAAAAGGTTTCACGACTGATCTAGCAAAAAAATTACATGAAATTATTGGCTATGAATTGTGGGATAACTCCGGAGTATATAGGAAACTTCATGCTAAGCCTTCAAAAGAAGATTATGAATATGTAGAACCACATTTGATCGAGGAGAAATTGGAAAGCTTGTTTGAAAATACCAGATTTTTGCTAGAAAAGTACTCTGGAATACACGAAAGAATTAAGATTGGTGCGTTATTTTTTACAATGTTCTTAGACATTCATCCATTTTCAAATGGAAATGGAAGAATATCAAGGTTACTATTGAGTTTTATTTTATCTAATACATGTGTTGTTCCAATCGGATTATATTATTCAAAAGACAGTAGAGAAACTTATTTAAAATGTCTTAGAGAATCACGTCTGACGTTTAGCCACACGTATAGTCCATTGGCATTAAGTGCATTTATTCTTGAGTCTGCTTTAAAAAATATAGAATTAGTAATAAATCTTTTAGGTAAGATTTCTTAAAATTTTTAATTTGATTTGAGATTTACCTCTCGTTTGAAACTCTGGAAGTAAAAAAATTCCTAACGGAAATTTTTGACTTCAATTGCTTTTAACTAACGGGTTTTTCAAAATGATTGTCGTTGACTTGACCTAGACTCCATCTATCCAACCTCAATGTCCTCATATCTATTATTGTTTTTTTACTCTCATAATATATCTTTTTAAAGCTGAATAAATTCTGATTAAAATGATATGTATCCGATTAAGATTTTTATCCGGCCTTCCAATCAAAAGTTATAATCAAAAAACGGTCAAAATCTATTATATTTAAAATGTATTAAATTTTTCGGTATTTTTGGTTTTGATCGCAGAACTTTTGAATAAAATAAGATAATAGCACCAAATTTTAAACATTACTTTCCATTCGTCTAAATTTCAAGATAAAATATTAATTTCTAAATTCCGGGAATTTTTTCAGTGATTTTTATTCAAAATTAAGCAAAAATTAATAGTAGAGTTTAAGGCGAAATTTTTTTTCGGATAAAAATGTTAAATATGTTAAACCAAGCAGCCAAAATTTAGATAAAGAGTCCAGCTTTTATTTCATGTTTGATGATAAATACAGTTCCTTTTTTCTTTTTTATTTCCGATGTTTCTAATTGATATTCCGCAAAAGTATTATTTTTTAAAATTTAAGTAAATCTTGCTCTATTCATCTTCCTAGATATTTTTTAAACAAAAAAACGAAAATAATTTTGGAACACCCGTAATAATAAGCAATTTTAGATGCAGTATGATTCAAACGAGTTTTTATTTGAATTTTTAGAGTTACAATTCAAATATATATTTATTTTTAAAGACTGTTGGGAGCAATTTCTAGCTGAAACAAATCAGATCAATATGTGATGATAAATGAGAAAGAAACCAACTTTAAAATCCTTGGAATTTTGATTTACAATACAAATTAAAACTTACTTGTACGCATTTTATTCCTCGACTCTTTCTTTCTTTTCGTAGTTATTTCCTTTTTTATGGAGAAAACAAACAAAATAAAGTATTTTTTATACTTTTCTTTTCCTGAGAAAAAAAAGGAAAAGAAGAAGAGCTGAGGAAAAAAGAAATAATAAAAATTTCGTTTTTTAAATAATTATTAAATAAAGCTTTCATTTTTTTAAACTAATTTGTGAATCAGAAAATAAATCAATAACAAATACAACCCCATAAGCTAATTCTTAGCCCCCCCCCCCCATTTTAAGTTGACTTGTAAAATAATCTTTCAAATTATCTAAAATTTTTAGTCGTTTTAAGTCTTTGATAGCAAAATTATCTTTGATTTGAGACCAAAAATAAGACAATTTACCTATTACTACACCTTATTTAGTTAAGATTACCAAAAAGATTCCCAAAAAAGAAAAAAATGCTCTAAAAGAAGAACATAGACCTAAAACGACTAAAAATTTTAGATAATTTGAAAGATTCTTTGAAAAAATGAACGGCATGACTAAATTTAAAAATTAGACAATTAAAATAAAAAACAAGCTTTTTCTAAATTTTTGAGACATACTGTAGATAATTTTGCAGCTAATAAGAATAAAAACTTAAAATTTTTCTAATAATTTTTAGGCTTTTGTTTAAATGAGTAAAAATGTCCGATATTTCTATAAAAATAAATGTTTGAAATTTTAATAAAATTAAATCTGTAAAATTGTCTATTTGTGATTTGATTGATTTACCCCTCTCCCCCACTCGCCTCCACGACACCGAAAATACCATCAGCCCTCTCATTTTCAAAATACTGGCTAATTGATCTTATCAAGATCCTATAACATCCTAACATACTAAAATTTCTATATTTTTGATTATTTTCTGCTGGCTAAACTGGACTAAGAATTTTTTTAAGTAAAAAATTCTTAGTCTTATTTGAAATTTTTTTCTTTTTGTTTTCATAATTTGCAATATTTTCCAGGTTAATTATTGTTTTTTTTATATTAAAATATTTAGAACAAAGTTATTGGACAATAATAATGAGGAGAATTTCTCCACTTTTTTTTATCTATGCCGATTTTTCACACTTATTTGTCAATTAGAGAACAATGATTGTGGAGAAATACTCTGATACGATTTACTTTTTCTCAAAAGGTTCCTTTTTTGTAGCGCTCTCTTTTATTTAATTAAAATTTTTTTAATTAATAAGACAAATAAACGAAGAGCCAGTAATTTTTAAAGGGCTCAGTGGTTTTTTCCACCCGACTTTGAAAAAGATTAATAAATAAGTGTGAAATATTGTGGAAAAAAATCAATTAAATGTGAAAAAAAATTTTTTTATTCAGAAAAAACAAAAATTTAATCTGATTGGACGTAATGGTTATGGTGGTTTTTTCCACCAACGTATTAACACTTTCTCATGAAAAAAAAAGCGGAACTTTTATTTTTACTATATTCACCTCATTTAAAATTCAGCGTGAATTCATTAAATATTAATCCGTTGAGGTGTGAAAAAA
>NTPY01000275.1:123441-138255 GCA_002922825.1 Brachionus calyciflorus
TTTTTTCTGAATAAAAAATATTTTTTTTTCACACTTAATTGATTTTTTTCCACAATTTTTCACACTTATTTATTAATCTTTTTCAAAGTCGGGTGGAAAAAACCACTGAGCCCGACGTAATACACCAATCAGATGATACGAAAAAGTTAGTTAGAAAAAAAAATTGTTTGAATTTTCAAATTAACGTATTGTCTCGATTTTAAGAACATGTCAGTAATACCGAATAACCGTAATTAGTGACAGGGTCTTATAACATTAAAACGATGGTATAGTGACATGTCATTATAAATAGAGTGACATGTTCTTAAAATCGTGACAATACGTTATTAACAAATTATGATTCTAAATATCGAATATTTTTGAAAATTTTTGGCCAGTTTTTATCTTGTATTTAAAATTAAATTTTTGATGTTCAGATTGTTCATTATTAATAGATTTTATTTAATATTTAGTCCAGTTATATTTTATGTGAAAAAAAGTCTCTTATATGATGAAAAAGAGTCTCTTATACGTGTAAATGTGAATTTATTAATCTTTTTTTTTCAACTTTCTCATTATCAATTAATTTAATTAGAAATTCGATCGATTATAATGATTTTGAATTCAATTTTTAGAAAAAATTTTTTCGTTTTTTTTAAATAATTTGCAATAATAAAGAAATATTTTGGTTCATAATTTAAAATTGCAATTTTTTCAAAGGTCTACGGATTAATATTTAATGAATTCACGCTGAATTTTAAATGAGGTGAATATAGTAAAAATAAAAGTTCCGCTTTTTTTTTCATGATAAGGTGTTAATATGTTGGTGGAAGAACCACCATAACCATTTTTAAATATATTATGATTTATATAGTTTGATTGGCCTTCATTTTTTTCGAAAATAATTTTTAATATTTTTTGAAAAATTACTGCTTAAAAGATAAAATTACTAATGCTACTGCTACTGCCAATGCTTTTTTTGGCAGTAGCATTAATACTTAACCAGACTTCTGAAACTTTACTCGAATATAGAACCTCTTCAAAAAAGAGAATGTAACTTTTTATCATTATGATCAAAAAAAATTTTAGAATAAAAAATGTGAAAAAAAGTATCTTTAGGTCGAGATTTATTGTTCTAATTTAAAAAAAAAATTATAAAAAGATATAATGAATTCCTAGATCATTATAACTCATATAACACCATATCCGAATCAAACCACTTACTTGCTTGTTATCTTTAATATTACAATCTTCATTGTATTTCTCCTACGAATGCAAATTCAATTTTTTCATTTGTCGACTTAAATGTTCATCTCACCACTAAAAAGAATTTGTCTCTACTTAGACACCGACAATGTTTTTGCCTTTTTGAAAAATGCTTTTCTAGCTTTAACAAGCTTTTTCGAAAGCTCAGGTGGGATTGTTGTTTTAACATACATAAAAATCTTTTGAGCATAAATGTTTTTCATCCTAACATAAATTACCTTAAAAACATACAAAATGCTGAAAACCACACAAGAATCTATCCAACATACAAAAACCTTTTAAACATAAATTTTAATTTTTAAATAATTTAAGCATCAAATATTAAAAAAATTTAAAAAAAAATCTAATTTGAATCGTTTAATTAATTAAACGATTCAAATTAGATTTTTTTATAGTTTTACTATTTCCAATTAAATATAATATACAATAAAAAATTATAGACAAAATTAGTCTTTTTCTAAACATTTTAGAGACTTTTTGTCCTCCTTTTTTTGGTTTGTTTACCAATTCATTATTGTTTATCAAATTATCGAGAGCTATTAGATGACTACATAATTTGTATTTTAAATAAAATTTACAACTTCATATTTATCTTTAATATTTAAAGAATTTCATGCACGCATGTATTAAAATTTTTAAAATTTTAATAAAATTACAAAATTTTATAAAATCGATTGAAAAATTGATTTTTGTAAATAATCGTTGACGATTCCTCTGACAAGTTCTAGTCTCGTTAAAATTCTAAACGCATAGAACAACAGTAAATAAATTTAACATAAAGATAAACCATTATAAAGGTATTACAACGGGCTCATAAAGATAAAGGTATTACAACGAATGAAATAAACAGCCGACACAAATTAAACAAAATCGAACCTTCACAATCCTATCCATCGTTTAAAAATGATCAAAACATCCTAAAAAAGCTGAAAAAATGGACAGAAAACGTCGAACATAGAATTAAAAACAACTTAATTATACCCAATCTTGAAAACAAAACAAATAAATCTTTTAATAAAACAACCAGCTACCATTTCAAGAAAATGAGCAAAATAGTAAATCAAATTATGAGACAACAAACTTTAGAAAATGATAGCGATCAACTAAAAAGTAAAAATGAGGAAGATTATCAAATATCATACCGACCAAAATTTTATGACTTATTTTTATATGGAAAAAATTTAAACGTATTTCCAACTATTTACAATCGAGTAGATGAAATAAAAAGATGTGTTGGTGTTAACCCTGATATGGTCCTTCCAATTTTTAAAAAATCATCCGAAATCGTCAAATATAAGGTAAGAGTTAAAAATTATAAAGATTATAGAGCCCTTGTAAGTGAATGGCCAAATGACGCTTTTAAAACAGGTGTCAAAATTGTTGCTAAACCACTAAATTTAAAATTCGTTATCCTTAATGTAAAAAAAAAACTAAAAATAGGAAACAACATACCAGAAATTAAGAAACTATTTCAAGTATGGGCTTCTTAACATTAAAAGTATTTACAACCACATGAATAAGCCATGTAATAAGTTGATTGCTACATGTAAAACAATTGGCGATTTTGTTAGCATCCTGAAGACTGGTGTTAAATTTGAAAATAATCAAGATATTCATCAAGTATTGCCTTACATTGTAAGTCATAAATTGTGTCAAAAATATGGAAGCTTAAACCATCAAGAAAAAAATTGTAAAGGCGTTTTACGTTGTCTCAGATGTTCAGAAATTGTTCACAGTAAAGAAAAATGCAAAAGCTTTTTCAAACAGTGTATCAATTGTTCAGAATCGCATGAATGATACAGTGAAAAGTGTGAAAAATTTGCAACAAAAAAAATAAAAATTAACAGTTACACTTTAAAAATTCTTGCTGGCCAAAAATTTATTGATAACTTTGATGATATATTCGTCTTTAAATTCGTCTTTTAACTCGTGTAAGCAAAAGTCAGAATTAAAAAAACTCGAGAGTCCAATCATTCAAGCTGTTGAGCTTATAAGTAGCACAAAATTGGAACCGTTTTCACACAAATTAGAATCTTTAGAGCGAATTTTTCGATTTTAAAATTTAAGTCTAAGTTCTATTCGAGAAGATACTACCGATTTAATGACAAGTTTAAAATCAGTTTACGAAAATCTTGATAAATACAAAGTCGAGATTAATACGATCGGTGAACAGATGAATAAGACAATCGAGGAATGCTAACAGACAAAAAATGAAGTTATATGTCATAATAACGAGCTACTCAGAAATTTAAAATTGATCCATGAAAGAATCTAATTTTATCTATCTATTTTTTATTTTTTTGATGACTTTTTTATTTTTTTGATGACTTTTTTATTTTTTTGATGACTTTTTTATAATTTTTTTATATAATTCAAAAATTAGAATACAACGTCACCTTATTTGACGGGACGTTGAGAAAGTGGTCGGAAATCGGCCTCAGTCCTAGAATAAATAGATAAATTTAAAGAATAATTAAATTATTATCTGAAAATGATAACGATTTTCTTCCAATTTTCTGAAAAAAATACTGTTTGTCTGTCTACGAGCAAATTCTTTGGTGATGCTGTTAGGAGAAGGAATAATATCAAATACTTCTTGATTAATGGAATAATATCTTGCCATCTTTAACATTAGAGCAACAAAATTATAGATGCTTAATTTTCGTCTCAAAGTAAACGTTATCTTAAATGATGAATTAAAAGATTCGAGTGGAGAATTAGTACATGAAAATCTAGCTGGACGTTTAAATATTTGCCACGAATTAAATTTAGTATTTAACCTAATATCATAAAAATACTTTAAAAATTCAGCACAATTAGTTTCAGAAAACACTTTAAATTTGCTAAAATTTTCATCAAAATCCTCTTTATTTATTGAATAATGTAATTTTCTTATATTTTTTTATATTCAACTTAACATCCTCAGAATAGTTAATATATCGTTTCCTAAAATTAGCAATGACATGATAGTAGCACACTAAAACTTTAGTTTCTTCAAATATTTTGGTAACGGGGTTGAATGATGCATCCCAAGCATCTTGTACAATATATTGTGGCTTAAATTTAATAATATACGAAGTAAATATTATACGAAGTTTTTTAGCTAAGCGTCTAACTCCATTATAAAACTCTATGAAATCTTTTTCTTGTTCATGACTAGTCAAACCAAAAATTATACAATTCCGCTCTTTCAAATTTTTCATATCTGAAAGTTCATGAACTTTCATGAACGTTCCTGGCTTTAATGAACTTTCATGAGCTTTCATGAACATTCATGAACTTTCATGAGCTTTTTTCATGTATTTTCATTAATATTTTTTTATTAATAAAAGACTATAAGATTTGGGAACTAATTTTCTTATAATGATTTTTGATCTATTTAAGTCTTTTTTAATTCAATGTATTCTGAGCCGAAGACTCAGAATGTAGATTTCCAGCTTTTTGACTAAGTTTAAAAAACGTTTTTATAATTTATGCAAAATTAAAACACAATTAATTAATTTTAAGAAAAATTTTGTTCTTTTTAGGCAAAAGTTTTGGCTTTAAAAATAAAATAAAATTCAGTTAAAATTTTAAGAAAAATTTTGTTCTTTTTTGGCAAAAGTTCTGGCTTTAAAAATAAAATAAAATTCAGTTAAAAATTTAAGAAAAATTTTGTTCTTTTTTGGCATAATAATTAGACATTTTTCAATCAATTTTTTTTGAAAAAATTTTGTATAAAAATCTTTTTAAAAACATTTTCGTAATATTTTTCTCGGCTCAGAAAAATGGAGCGTAGCGACTTTATCTTGTTCCTATTTCGAACTTTTTAGAAATTTAAGAACATTTTTTCTGTGTAAGTGTGTAAGTCTGTTTTATCGAACTTTAAAATCTGAAAAAAAGACGTAGACAAAAAGTCTCATTTTTTAAACTTTACAAGTCTCAATTTAAAAAAATAGACTTTAATGTGTATTTACACTAAGGCTCTTTTTATACTCGAGACTCGAGTCTTCAGGGACTCGAGTCTCACCTAAAGGAATTGACTCCGAGTCTTAATTTTTTTCAAATTAGAACTCAGGCTTTTCAAAGTCCGAGTCTTTTAAAAGCTGGCGACTCAGACTCGAGTACGAGTCATAAAATTGGCAAAAGACTCAAATCTTTTATCATTATTTTAAATATTTTATAATAGAAGTTATAATTGACCTTAGAGTAAAAACTCTATTTGTATTCAAACGCAAAAATTAAATATTTTTATTTAATCTTTTTAAAAAAAAATTTTTTTGATAGTGAACTTGAACTAAAGAATTTCTTTAAAGTCATCTCTTTTATGAAATAAACGACCAAGAACGTCAATAAAAACGTTTGAGAGACAATTAGAGGTTTTTTATTTTCTCTGAACGTTAATAAACAAAGTTCACGAATGATCATTAACGCTCATTTTTGGAATTCGTGAATGACCAGTATTGTAACCAAAAATAAGGCATTCTACATTTTTAGCAAAAAAAATTTAGAGACTCGAGTCTTAAAGACTTCAGTCGGACTTTTAATACAGACTCGTACTCGATTCTGAGTCTTAACACCCCAAAGATTTAGACTCAGACTTGAGTCTTCTAAAATTTTGGGAGTCCCTATCTCTGTTTGGAATTATGAGTGTTGCTACCTTGAGGAAAATATTTTAAATCATTTAATTTTTAATGATTAATTTTTATAGTAAAATTTGTACGATTCAAATCGATTTCGATCTAAGCAATATTGTACAACGGGTACAAAACTATGGTAGTTATTAAAAAATAATCGTACTAACAAAATTTTTTCCAAAAATACCTGATACTTATAAGCTTACTAAGTAAATTTCTGCATAATATTAAGGGCAATAAAGACTTTTACGGGAAATTTTTTAAAACTGTTTCAGATGTACAAAATTTTTAGGATTTTAAAAATGCCATTCTTTCATTCCTTCTAGCGTTTCTCCATCAAAATCGTACTGTACAAACGTACAAAACTTCATGTAGCCATTAAGCAGGCAAAATAAAAGATTTAATTTCTTCAACATTTAATTTCTATATAAATACATAAATATTTCAAAAAAAATAAAAATCAACAAAAAAAAAAACAAATGGTTTAATTTTAAAAAATTGAAAAAAATAATAATTTTCAAAAATCACTCGGTACCATTCAATTCAGCATTAGTATTCGTACCATTAGTTGTATTAGCTGTCGAAGCAGCATTAGCCGCTGCTGCTAATTTCAATTCATAATTACACTTTTTAATCAGAACTTTACCATATTCTAAACCTTTTTTCAAATCATTAATTTCATCGAAAACATCAGTCATGGCTTCAGGTAAAATCTTGACCTTCTTCCTTTTCTTTTTTCTTCGTATTGTGGTCGAATATAGCAATTCTTTCAATTTTTGATGATATGACTCACAAACTGTAACTAACTTACCCAAGTTAAACAACAAATATGAATGAAATTTTGCATAACACTCACCTGCTTTATGCTGATTTAACAATTTATCAACCTCACTAAATATCAATATATACTTAGCTTGTCTCTTATTTATCCATTTAATAATTCTTTCCTTAACCAATTCGTCCAAACTTTCTTCTTCATCGACTCGTTTCAACAAATACCTATTCAACGAATCAATACCCTTAGAATAACTCTCATAATTTTTGAATGATTTCGAACTTGTTTGAACGGGTGTTTGATAATCATTATTTTCTTTTTCTAAATTTTCATCATGATTTTGACAAAATTCCTTAAAACTTGGTATACTCAAATCACCATCGTTATTTTGATAAGTCGTTTTTTCATTGCCACTATTTTCATCATTACTACAATCACTATTCCAATAATCCTCATCTTCAGGATTTAATTCTTCTTGTCGCGCTTTTTCACACTTGTTTATATAGCGTCTAATAGACACACCAATCTCTGGTATAAGACTAATCAAATGATTATTCATATCTAATAGATCATACATACCAGCGTATCTATCTTGAGAATTAATCATTCGACGATATTCAAATATATTCGATTGAAGTCTCTTGGAACATTCATATCGAATAAAAGCCTTAGTTTTATTGAAAAATTTCTTCGTTTTTCTATGATTATTTTTACATATAAAATCTCTTTCATGCTCTAAAATGATACCATGTAACTCTTGTAGGACCATGTCATATTCATGTAAATATTTAATTAGTGAACTAAATTGTAATTTAAGACCATCTGAACATTCTAACATGTGAACTCGTTGTATATAGGCCTCACTAAATTGTTTATAATATTTTATAAAAACATTCATTTTTTCCATAATTGACTTTGATTTCAATTCATTTAGTTCACGTTCTCTAATTATGTTTAGATCTTCATCGCTATCTGGATCATCAAGATTTTCACTATCGTTATTTTTTCGCTTATTTGCTTGGTAATTGTAATGTACAGGAGCTGATTGAATGTAACTATTAGGTCTTGGTTGATTGTAGACTACTGGTGGTCTAATTGATTGGTATGATTGATAATAGACAGTTTGTGGTGGTTGAACTTGTGCTTGTGGTTGTTGGTAGTAGTAAGGTGGTCTTGGTTGTGATATCATTGGAGGTGGATTATTTACAAAATATGATGGATCTACTAAAATTTGTTGTGGTTGAACTAGATTTGGATTTTGGTGATGGTAGTAGTATGCAGTTGGAATTGGTGGTCGTATTAATTGCTGATATTGTTGATAGTAAGGCTGTGGTATTTGAGCAGGTGGTCTAGGAGGTGGTTGAACTTGTACTGGTTCTTGAACAGGTTGTTGTTGTTGAACCTGTGGTTCTTGTTTGATCACCGCATTTAAAATGTTTGAATTTTTGTTGGATGATAAAATTTCCTTGAGTAATTTCTCTGCTTTAGCTGCTATCTCAAATACATTTTCTGATGATTGTTTTTGTTCGCAGTTTTTTGAGCTAGAATTAAAGTTAAATTTAGTCTTTTGTGAAAGTTAAAGATTATTTGAATAGAAAAGCCATCTGGTCTTTAAAAAAATCGTAACTTAGAATTTTTGAATAATTTAATTTTACTTTAAGTTGTGTGGCATTCAAGGCTAAATTATTTTTTTCATAAAAAAAAAGAGTTAAAAACCAAAATCAAAAATTTTCTAATTTTTGGTCTATATTTAAACTAAAACTGCACAATTTTGCTTACTGCTGCTAAATGTGCATATGCATTGGTTAATAATCAAAATGGAGCTTATGAATTTTCAAAGAAATTACGCAATACAATTAAAGCTAATTACACTTGATTTTATTCGATTGAAATCAACTAAATAGAATTCTGTTAGAAAATATTTTAGAACAAAATTAGTTGGAATTTATAAAATTTTATACGAGTTGAAATTTTGCTCTTGTATAACATCTTATAAAAATGACCTGATTGTTTATAAATAATTTTTGAAAATAAAATTCAAATTTTTGATTACAATACAGATCTTTCATATGTTACCAATAATGAACCTTCACCAGAACTAAAAAATTTTTGATGCAAATTTTTAAAAATTCATAAAATTTTTAAACTGCACTGTAAATATTTTAGATGAAAATAAGCAAAAAGGATTTCAGTATTTAAGACGCTTCTGAGAAAAAAAATTTGCTTAAACAATAATTAAACAATCTTCTTTACCAATTTTCTTTTTTAAGTAAATCAAGTAAAGTAAAAGTTTAATTTTAAAAGTAAAAGTAAAACGAAAATTTACTTTTTTTCTTATAAAGTAAATTAATTAAATGAAAAAATTTACTTTTTTAAAGTATATTGGAAGAATAACTGCAAAATTTAGTTTTCCAAGTACCTTTGGCATTCCAAGCTAATTTTTGTTGAGTTAAAACTACTTATAGCATTTTTAATTTTTTATTGAAATTTACTTTAAAAAAGTAAATTTTTACTTTACTTAAAAAGAAAACTTAGTAAAGTTTAATTTAGCATTTACTAGTAAAGTAAAGTACCGTAATACCTTGCAAACAAATGCATGCAATTCAAATCAAAATTTTAAGAATAAATGCCCCAAAAAAAGCTATTTTTAAAGCGATTGGAAAAGCGTAAAATTAATCAAAATATTGTTTGATACTGTTGATTAGGTTCTCTATTAGAAAATATGGTAAAAAATTAAAAATTCTATTATTTTGAGGTGCATTAATTGCTAAAATTTTAGGATTTAATTCAATGCGTTCCTATACAAGGTATTACGGTAAATGTGCAGCCCTAACTGAAAATCTTATTCAAAAATAGACAAGATATAAAGATTTTAACTTAAAAAAAAAGATTCATAAGTCTCATTCGGACCTTTAATAATATCTTACTTAATGATAAGTTTTTAACTTCTTTTAACAACCTTTTTCTGTAGTTTTAATAATAAACTAAACTCTTCTCAACTCAAGTTGACTAACTATATGAAAATTTTCCTCAAACTACCAATATCATGAAAAAACTACGATTTTTTTAATGAAATTTTCATATTCGTAAATTTAAATTATAGGATCTATCATAAAGGTAGCAAAACTTCAATTAAGATCTAATATTAATTTGATTAAATAAAAAAAATTCTTCAAAAATTAAAAAATATTATTCTATTAAGAAATATTCTTTAGTCCTTGAAAATCTCAAAATCGGTTTTAGAATTAATTAAACAAATTGAAACTTAAAAAGATATTTGTTTGAAAGCCACATATTTTTAAAAAGCTCATTTTTGATCTTCTTTAAAATTAAAAATTTTAAGCTACGATAAAATTTTTTAAGACCAGTTTCAAAAAAAAAATAAGAATTTTTTAGTACTAGAATATTCAACAAAAATCTTAGGCTATTAGACCCTAGATATATATGTAATTAATTTGTTTAAAATAATAGCTAATAAACATCTATATTTATGGAAACACTAAATGCCTATTTTTACATAGGATTTATTTGGTTTTAATAAAATAAAATCATACAAAATTGATCACGATAAATTTTATTCTATCGTTTGAATTTTTTTTATTAAAATTTTTTTTTTTTAAATATAAGAAACCCTTTACTTCAGCCTGAACATACCGAACCCTGTATTCTACTTAGAAAAAATAAACAAACTATTTCCTCCCATTTTTTTAATATTTTATTCAATCTATTTTGTTTTTTGTTTCAAATAGACTGAATAATTAAAAAGATGACTATTATTCTTATTAGGACATCAGTATATCATAAAATTATTACTCCATAGTCTTTCGATTGTAATGGATTTCAAAAATTAAATTTTGTTAATGCACAACGGTGATGGCGTGTGCTTTGTTTAACACGCTTTTATTTTTGTTACTTTTGATGATTTTGTGCTTTGAGTTTTGATAATCGAGATATAAATCGTTTAGATATGATTCTTTACTTTTGATGCTGAAATTTTACGAATTTTTGAAATGTTACCATTAAATTTTTATTTGAAAAAATAAATAATTTTTTTTTGTTGTGTTAAAATCTAAAGGCTTATTTGTTTAAAGTGTATACTAATCGCTATCTCTAAACTTGAATGAAAATAATTTGCACGTTTTACTGTAATATGACTCTAAATCGCACAGTTTTTTTTTTCTTTTTGGATTGGAAAAAAATATTTCGTCGAACGCTTTCGAGTTGAATCATGCAATGTTTCGTTTTTTAACTTTTTCATATATCGCCCCCTCCAACTCATTTTACTTAATTTAATATTCATTTTCTAAATTGAAATATTAATTTTCTTGTTGATAGCGATTTTAAATTTGTCTGATTTTTTGCAAAAATTGCAATTAAATTTTAAATATTCAGTATATATTCATTTGAATGATTAAGCATTTTTTTTTTAGAGTTTATTTGTTTCATCAACAGATTAAAATCGTAGCACCACCGTAAATTAAACCAAAATTTCGGCATCTGCTTACTTTAGACATCGAAAGCCTTATTGAATGCCCTTAGACCGTCATTCAAACAAAGTTTTCTGATTTTTAAATTTTAAATAATTTGAGAAGAAGCGGTCAGGAAAAAAAATAAAGGTAACTGATAAGTTAATTTGAAAGACGAATGCATAGCTTATAAATCAAAACATTAACAAAATATAAATAAACTAGAATTAAAATAATATCGATTAATTTTAAAGTTTTTGATTGGCTTAAAAATAAATAGTTTAAACAAAAAATTGACTAAAACCCGAGTTCCTCGGTGCTGCATAATTTAGCAAGGGAATGTTGAAAATTGTGAAGACATTTTCGAGTTAAAAAAGGACAATATACTGTAAATATGGCATTTTTTTCAATTAGCTTTTTTTAATCTTTCAATTTTACATAAAAAATGGCTCAGAATGAAAGTTATTTTCTTGAAGAATTTTGTCAAAAATCTGAATAAGTCTCTTCCTTGAATTCGAAGACTACGTAAACGTACTAAATTTGATTTTTATGCACATTTGAGTGACTTTGAAACAAAAAATTATATTTAAACACAATATAGTAGTTTTACCTCCATTTGTATGCTAGAATGTTATCTTATAATCTCGTTTTCTTGAAGTGGAATTCAGGACAATTTGAATATAGATTACTGTAAAAAACTCGAAATTCGCTAAAAAAACATTCATTAAATTTTTTTCAAATTATTACCGTAAACATTTGTCTAACTAATGTCGAAAAAGTAGGTAGAAAATGTAGGTAAAAATTTATCGTAGAAAAGAAAGTGAATATAAATAATTGCCTAAGTATTATTTCCTATCAAGTTCATAAGATCACTTTATTGTTAGTTTCAATAAATAGATTTTGACAAACAATAATTTTTAATGTGAAGTCCAACGAGAGTGATTGTAAAAAAATCCATCGAAAAACTCAATGGTTAATGGCATTTCGTAAAGCGTTTAAAACCAAGATTATGGTATTTGTTTTGTCTAAAAATCCGAGCTAAAATTAGGATTTCGACAGCCTTACCAATTTCGAAAGCACATAGAATAATAGAAAGAATACTTATTTTAATAGATCCTTTATTTAATTTTAGTTTTTAAATATTTTTTTTAAAAGTAATTAAAATTTTTAGATTAAACTAATAAAGTGTTTTTAGGAAATTATAGAAAAATCATAATAAAGTCAAAAAAAGCATTTTTTTGGCTATTTTTATTTTACTTAAATTTACGTAAAATCCGATAAATTTACAATTCTTTAGAAAACTTTGGTAATTTTACGATTTTTCACTTTGATGATTCTCTTAATTTTACTGGAATTTAATTAAAATCAGAAATTCGTAACAATATTGTAAAATAAATCCTCAAACTTAACTTTTTTAGCAAATTTTTAAATCAAGTTTTAAGACAAAAATTCTAAACTTTTTTTTCAATATGTAACGCTTTCCAAAATTACAAGTTGCAAATCAAACTTTATAATAAAATTATTAAAAAAATAATTAATTTGAATTCAAAAATTTGATTATTTTCAAGCAAAAACACCAGTTTCGTCAGAAAAAAATGTTTAAATTAATGACCAACAGTTTGAAATTATCTTCGAGTCATGTTAAGTCACACCAGGTGCGTGCAATAAGCATTAGTTCAATCCTAAATTTGAAAAAAATTGAAAAAATAGAAGACAAAGCAACTAAAACTATAACAATTGAGGGCAAATATTTAAATCCAGAAGAAACATTTGGATCGAAGGTTCTCAATTTAGGAAATAATACAAACGATGACGAACATTCAAGTTTGAGACCATGTGCCTTTTGTGAACTAGAAAAAAAAGACATTAAAGTACAATACACTGACGTTTTAGTTCTACGTCAATTTTTGACTGAGGACGGTCAAGTATTACCAAGAAAAGTTACTGGTTTATGTAGAAAACAACAAAAGAAATTGCTAGTTTTAACTAAACTAGCTAAACATGCAGGTCTTATTCTCAATTTACAACCAAATCTTTTAGATGGAACAAAACCGTCCAGTGATCCAAAGAACCGAACAAAACATCTCAAATGGAATGCCTATTTTGATGACTATGAAACAATGAAGAGAAACAGCAAATTTTTATAAATTTTTTTTTCATTTTTGTTCAGAGAATTATTGTAATAAAATAATTAGAAAGATGTCACTTGAATTTTTAATTTTTTTTTATTATAAATCTGGGATCTTTAATATAAAGTGTATTCAATTACGTTTAAGAAATGATGATATTAATAAAAGGGAACTTTTGGGATAAATTTTAAATCAGAATCTTTTGATTTTTTTAATTGAAAAATAAATGATTTTAAAGATTAATAAGTAAAACTCGATTTATTTTAATTATTTTTAGAATAAATAAAAGTTTAATTTGATGATTGAAGTCACCGTTCTTGTCTTGGGACAGTTGACTATCCCATGAACGCATAGTGAGGGTAGTTTTGCTGACACCTATATTACGTATAGATTTCATGTCTATAATTGAAAAACCGCACCGAACTCGACACTAAACCGTCTTGTTTGGGTGCAATTTCTGACTGCTCGTGTACTTTATCATGAGCTAAAGAACTCATTATTTAAATTAGAAAACTACCAGGCTTTGTATCAAAAATGATCACTAATATTAAACAAAGATGATTCACTCGATTTTTTAGCTTTCTTGTTTGTTTTTTATTTCATTTTCGATGTTATTTGTTGTTGTTGTAAGAATGATGTTACTATAGTCAAAATGACTGACAAAAAGACTTTTAAAAATGGTAATTAAAACAAGAGAAACAAAGCATTTTTAGTTATTTGATAAAGTAAGGAATAATAATGTTTTTTTGTCCTTCCGATTGAAGGTTCAATTAAAGATTTTTATTTATTTCATAATCTAGATATTTATATGAAAACATAATATCTATTTCGTTTCTGCCTGGTAGTGGAATTTACAATATTTAATGTCTTTACCAGGAATAAATATCATTAGCATTTCTTTGAGTTTAGGAAAATTTTGTTATTTTTGAAACAACTGTTTACACTGCCATTGATTTCTTGCGTCAAATTGATTCACGATTTTCTAAGAATATAATCAGCGAATTTTTTTATTTTCGTTACTGACAATATATTTTTGGCATTTTCAGACCAAAAATTGAAAATTCCATTATTTTTTGGACAAAAAATCCAAAAATTGGAAAATAAGTTTAACGTATTTCGATAAAAAAAAAACAAATTTAAGAAAATATTTTTTTTTTAACATATTTTATCTGATCAGTTGGAAACATTCAAAAGTACCTAAAGAACGCTTATGATGGTCTGACTTGATCAATAAGCTCAAAATCCTATAATTTCCCTCGAACACACCCGAATTCAAGTTTTCTGTGAATTTTAACAAAGTGACAAATGTATTGATATCTATAATTTGAAAAATAAATGAGATCAAAAAGTAATCCAACCTACACAATTAAAATGTATAACTATTTGTATATTTTTTAGATTTTTCTTTAGAGAAAATTAAAGTAAGTCAAACAAAAGTCTATAGCGATAAAAAATATCAATCCAAATACTAGTCTTCGACCTTTATTTATTTACCGATAACCTATTTTATTAAAAATAACGAAATAAGCAATTTAAATAAAAAAAATTTTTTTGTTAATTTTTCAATTAATTTATTAAAAATT
>NTPY01000275.1:138534-158797 GCA_002922825.1 Brachionus calyciflorus
CATTATTTTGCTTTAGAAGAACATTCAGAAAAATTGGAACAGAAAAAAAGTTGAATTTGAAAAAAAAAAAATTTTATTAAAACGCTAATAATTTACATTTTTTTTTTAAATAAAAAAATAGGCCAATTTTTGTCTGGATTCTACAAATTTACAACTTTATTTAACTCGTAACTTTTATTCTATATTTTCCCTAAAATAGGAAGTATTCTCTAAATATTCATTATTTGTTTGTTTCACTGTTTGTTGAGTATTATTGTTATTATTATCAGTTTTCGTAATCTCGTGTTCTTCTTCTTCTTCAAACTCTTCTATTTCCTCTGTATCTTCATCCTCTTCCTCTCCTTCAATCTCTACATCGACTACTTCACTCGTCAACGCAACTGAACTATCACACAATGTATTTACATCATTTACATAATAACTAGTCGTTTGTACATTTTGTGTTTGGTCTGTATGTAAACTAGACCGATTGAGCACATCGTCCATATTGTCATAAACACTAGTATTCATTGGTATTAATTGCTGTTGATAATTAGACTGTTGATAGTCCATTAATATTTGCTGTTGTTGTTGTTGTTGTTGTTGCTGCTGTTGCTGTTGATAGAGATATTGTTGTTGTTGAAGCTCTTGTTCATGTTGATACTGAAGCTCGTATTGTAAAAGTTTAATTGCATTGCGTATGAGCACTGTTTGTTGCAGAAGTTTTTCATTTAGTCGAAATTGTTTAAATTTGTCATAGGATAATTTAAGTAAATCGTGATTAATTGCGCTTCTAGTCTGTACGGGTTGTTGAACTATGTTAGGCTGATGATTTTGATGAAGATGATGATTATGATACAATGTTTGTTGTTCTTCATAAAATTGCGTTTGTGTCATTTCTATTTCATTTGTGTAATAATAACTAGTTTGATATGATACATAAGTCTCTGTGTTCGTATTGACAACTTGTGTTGGTGTTTGTACAAAAATTTCATTTTGTATTAAACTACTGCTACTAGTACTATTATTATCCGTGACGCTTTTAATGTGACAATTTATTTTATTAAATTTTTTAAATTTAAATTTTCGTTTTAATATTTTCGGTCGCTTTCGTCTTAGCGTAAATGTCAATTTTTTATATTTTTTAAATATAAATTTTTTAATGAGTAGAAATTTACACGGACACGTAGATTTTTTGTTTTTCGATTTTATTAATTTACAACAATTTACATTTAATCTATTAGTATTATTATTATTAATATTATTCTTGGTATTTTTTAAATTTTCATCTAATTTAATATTATTATTTAAATTATCTAATTTTAAATTGATTAAATTATCCTCTATTATTTTATCGTTTGATTTTACATTATCGTTTTCATCTAGTTTTAGAATTTTAGCTTTTCGCTTTTTTTTCCGACCAGGATGCAGATTAGTTGTGTTGGTCAGTGGTGTATTATTATTTATTTGATTTGTATCACTAGATGTATCTGTAGATGTAATTTTTTGAGTTGACGACGTCGATGACATGTTTACATTGAAGTTAAACATGTGATGTCGATGCAAATGATGAAAGTGATTTTGATGAAAATCAATTAAATTCTTGAAATAGTAAGATGCATCGCATACACTATTCAATGCTTCACTAAGTGCTGCGTTTATTACATCACTACCATTTGTATGGTGATAATTACTCGTGTTACTCACAACTATTATTGAACTTTGAGACTGTTGGTCACTTGACGTCTCAAACATAATATTTAAATTTCTTAATCCAATAATTTTTTCGTTCAACTTTTTATTTTATTTTTTAAGTTCTTTTCAAAATGTTTTACGCTTCAAATTTTCAACAAAAAAAAAAACAAATATTTTCGATTTTTCTCTAATTATTAATTTTATCTTTTTATCATGTTCTAGTTTTGAAAAAAAAAAATTTTAAAATTTAATGTCAAAATTTTCGGATAGAAATAGAAAAAAATTGATAGGTCATACAGTCAATATTTTTTTTTTTTTCATGGAAAAAAAAATCGATCAAACGATCGATATCTTCTAACCCTATATTTTTGTTTTTAATACAAAAAGTGAAAATTGTTCGAATCGAATAAAATAAACTTTTGGACTAGAAAATAGAAAAACTAGATCGTGAAAAAAAAAAAACATACACAACAAAAAAAATTAAACTGACCATTTTTGTTAAACTAAATATTTCGGTACGACCATAATTTATGCAAAATTAATTTTTTTTTTAAATTAGCATAATTTATTCAAAAAATGAACGTCTGAATAGATAAGTCAATTTAGAAAAAAAATATCTTTTTTTTTCAAGTTAGCAAAAAAAAATATTTTGAAATTTTATAATTTGTTAACAATTTGATTGGATAATATTCAAAAAGGTAAAATTGAGATGTTATGCAACTTAGGGAACACGCTTTTTTATTTTAAAATAAAAAATTAAATAAAGTGTTATTGATTTTTCTGTATGTATAAATATATAAAATAATAGTTGTTCCCTAAACATGGTTTTATTATGATTGAGAAGAGCAAATTGAATTTATTTTATGTTGGAAAATCAAAGTTAATATTAAAAAATATTGCAATTGAATAAACGTCATTTATAATTAGTAGTTTTAAGTGTGAGAATAAGAAAAAGAAAAAAAAAAAGGGAAAATTTTACATATTTTTAATATTATAATTCTTAAAAATAAAATAAAAACTATTGCTCCAAAAGCTTAAACTAATAACTAACTAAAAATTTAAAAAATCAATTTTGATTATCATAAAAAAACTCTCTTTTTTTTTGTTCTCTGTGTAAATTTTATTTTTCTTCTTTTGTTTAAAATCAATAATTTAATATAAATGATGATAAATCAATCTCTTATTCTACTTGTTTAAATCTGCTCAATTATTTACTATTTTTGTTTTCTCTACACTTCCGTTTAAACCTGAGTTTACAACCGAATAAATTGCGCCTATTAAAAAATGAAAATATATATACAAAAAAAAACAAATAATAACAAAATTTAATTAATCTTATGACTTTGACAAAGCTTTAATTTCAAATTTTAAACTTCCTGCTTAAGAAAAGCAAAAAAAAAATTTAAAATTTGATATTTTACATTCGAAATTTAACTGTGTGCTTTTCAATTTACAATGTTTAATAATATTAAATTTTATTTTAAAAATTTTGAAAAAAATTTTATTCATGAATCATGTGACATTGGTCTATTTGATCAACTTCCTTAAACTAAATTGCTCATTATTTAGTCTTGATATCTTATCAAATATGTCATTATATAGTATCTTTTGATCATGAATCATACGACATCTCGCCTTTTGTTTAATTAATCATTCTCATGAGTGCAATCTTGTTCAATTGTTCTACTCAATTTTACTCACTTGAAACCATTTAGTGGATTAATAGACTTAAAATAATTGTTGAAATTTCGAAACAATAATAAATAATTTTTTTTTTTACATTTTAAAACGTCTTTAAAAGTTTAAAATTAAAGAGAACTTTTAAAGACATGTGCATTTAAAAATAACAATTTGAAAGAAAAAGTATTTGCTAAAAACGGCAGTATATTTGATAAAGCAATTTTTATATTTGAAAATACACTTGAAGCTAGACATCATTAGAAAATGTATACCTTAATTCAACTTAGATTAAAAATACATCGTAAACAAGAAAATAAATAAATAAAATAAAAACGTAAAAGAAAATGAAAATTTTTAATTTTATTTTTTTTAATGAACGGAATTTAAGATATTTAATTTTTTCCAATAATTTTGAAATTACCAAAATTAATGTTCTAAAAGATGCTAGAGCTTATAAAACATTCTGTTAATTTTAATTTCAAATAAAAGTGAAATCACACCCTGAGATCCTTTTTACTTACAAGATAAAAAGAAGCTTACACAATTTTTTTTAAGAATAAACAATTTAAAAAGAAGTAAAATTCTATGCACGGAAGTAATTTTAATTAATGACCAAATGCCGGATAGTTAAGAATAATAGTTTTTTGTTTTGTTTATATATGGATTTAATGTGATAAATGCTTTGAACTTATCAAGTTTAAATCAAGTGATGAGACTGTCTTCAAATTAAGGCTTTTTACTTAAAATTGTCTTTATTTTTCTATCTTCAAAAAATAGTCATGGGCGAGTAGATATGTGTTTGACTCCTCTACAAGTAAGAAAACAACATGTGTAAGGTTAAATACCCAGACGTTGTTTTTCTAGTTATGTTTGAAATTTTTTTATGTTTAAGTCGCGAAACAAAACGAAAAAAAAGAGAAATTAAACTTCTACCAAACTTTAATCCTTTTCAAAAAATTAAAAAGAAAAATAAAGCTTCACAACATATAATTTTTTTTTATTATTATTTGAAATACTAATAAGAAAAAATTTCAATTTTTGTTTTTCATATTTATATTATTGTTGTTGAAATTTGAAAGAAAGAGAAAGAAAAAAAATATATATATATAAAA
Source organism: Brachionus calyciflorus (assembly GCA_002922825.1). Taxonomy (NCBI): domain Eukaryota; kingdom Metazoa; phylum Rotifera; class Eurotatoria; order Ploima; family Brachionidae; genus Brachionus; species Brachionus calyciflorus. Next base: position 143,001 of record NTPY01000275.1, read on the forward strand.
TAAAACTCGGAGAGAGTGAGCAATGCAATGAAATTAAAATGAGAGAAAAAAGATAGAAAATTAAATAGCTAGCAACATAAATTATTACAAAACAACAACCGAAAAAAAAAAGAAAGAAAAATAGAGAAACTGAAAAGTAAAATTCAAATGACGAAAACAGGGTGAAATTTTTTTTTGAAATTATTAAAAAATTATGTGCTTGCTTAGCTATTTTTTTCCTATGATTCTCTCACTCTATGTTGACGAATACTTGAAGAATTTTGTTAGTTTAAGGTAGAATAAGAATTAAGATAGTTGATTAAGATTTTTTTTTAAAATTGATAATAGCAAAAATGAAAAAAAGTGACGTCTTTCATCATCAAAATATGCACTCCTAATTATAACTGCTCACTTAAGTAATAGAATTGATTTTTTGACTAAAGCTTAATTGCTCAACGAAACATCTTCCCACTCGATTGTTGTTTTAAACCTTAAACAAAATAATTATGTTACTAATCAAATTTTTGCCAAATTTTCCTTTCAAAATTTGCTAAATTCTTCCTGAAAAATGTTTGTTTCGAAGACATAACTAAATCTTTAAAAAAAATATTTTAATTATTTTGTGGCATTTTTTAAAAATGATGTTGAAAAATTGGTATCTTTTAGACCATACAATTAAAGTAAATACTTGATCAAAAGTTTATTGCTGAATGAACAAGAAAAACAAAAAATAATAATCTTTTGAATAAAAAAAAAGTGTTGCCAAAATTATTTGCTATTCATGGATCATGAAACTTTTTAATGAATATAAAAAATTTATTCTAAAATTAAGTGAAACAATTTCAAAAAAAAAAATTGAATCAAGTTTGAAGAGAATTGATTTGAAAATAGTTTATTAAATAATTCATTAAGTTTTTTTTTGTTTTAAGATGTTATACTTCCTTTAGATTAGATAAGGCTAAAAAATGTGCGTGTGTGTATGTGTGTGTTTTTTCAAAAATATCATGAATTCTTAAGGACTTTTACGTCTATTCAAATTGGTTTATTTTCCCGTTGATTGTTGAAATTGCCATTCATTTTTTCTCAGATAAAGGAAAAAAAAACATTGATTGCTTACAAAAAGGAGAATATGACACTTGAACTAATTCTTATGAAACTAGTTTATATCAAAAATAGCTTTAATTATAGCTTAACAATAAAAATAAATTTTAGCTAAAATAGTACTGTATTAAGTATAATGTAATTACAGCTTTCTTCAAATGAGTCGTAGATAGTACAGTTACATAAATTCGTTCGCGTGTTAAACGCATTTAAAATCATAAAAATGTGTTCCGACTTTAAGTTAAGTGTTAGGCTCACAACAAGCAGAGAATTCCTAAGGTTTGAAAAAACTTCAATAATCATTATTGAAGTTATAACTTTATTAAGTGATAACAATTTTTTATTTTTGGCAAGTAAATTTCAAAGCTAATTTATATGTAGTTATTAGGACCAAATATAACATAATTTAATTGTTTAATTTCAAATATACTGTTGACGGGGAGATACTGTAACTTTAAATTACAAGTATAGACGATATCTTTACCATGAGAGTTATCAAGCTCATGAGAACATAAGCACTCTCTATCATAACAGTATTTTAAAAGACAGAACCCAAATAGCCGTCAATCAATGTAAATTAAACGAAAAACAGCTTCAAAAAATCAAGGACTAAATAATAAACATTAATAGCAAAGGAAGTTAAGAAGTGAAGAAATCAATGATACCAATCTCGCCAATATTCGAAGCATTTATGAAAGTATAACATTTTAAATAAAAGTAAATCACTAAAATGCTCTCGTAAATAAGTTACTCCATTCTAAAGAAAACAAACATGTACTTAAAAAAAAGTTTTATTTTTTTGGCAAGATGAATTACTCGCCTAATTAACTCTATTTGCCTTCTAGTATCAACAATTAAAGAAATGCCTAAAAGTAAATTAATTTTATTACAGTTTTTTTTGTTCAAATAAAATAAATAAGAAAAAAAAAGATTGAAAAACTATTTTATTGAATGAAAACTCCGATGTTTTTTATTCTTTCTTATGAAATTCACTTTCATGAGCATGAATGTTTTAATTTACTTTTCAAAATTTTAAGAATTAATATAAAACATTAAAAAGCTAGTAATAAAAATTGAAATAAAATACAAAATAACAATATTGGGAGATTCACTTTAATGTTATTTATAAATATTTTTATTTTAGTTGTTGTTATTGTTGTTCGTATTGGGGAAGCTCATCACAACCTAAAAACTCATGCATAAAATATGATTATTTTGTACTTGCTCTCGTTTAATTTTTTTTCTTAAAAAAAAAATTTTTTTCCCTATCTTATCTTTATTTATAAATTATAATATTTATAATTTTATCTTAATCTATCCATCATCTCATCTCTTTATTTTTTTTATTGTTGTTGTACCAAGTTCAATTTGGAATTACTTACCGAAATTGAATTTAAAATAATTTTTGTTTTGTTTATTTTAATTTATAATAATAAACTATATATATATTTTTTTTTTACAAAAAACATAATTTGAAATTTTATGAACAGAAAATTAATCTTTTTTTATTTTCTGTATATAAAAAAAATAAAATTGTTTTCATTTATATATTTTTTAATATTTCTTGCAAATCGATTTCAAGTTTTATTATATGATTTTTTTTCTTGTTTCTAACTAAAAAAGAAATATTATAATAAGGAAAGAAGACGAGGCGCAAATGAGAATATAAGAGAATAAAGAAGAAGAAAAAAATGATGATGATGATGATGATGAATTAAGAGTTGAAATATTTTCTGTTTGAACAAAATAAATAAAATAAAAAAGCTCCTAGAAAACGAATTATAATATTTTTTTTTCTCTTTATTTTGTTCGAGTAGTTAAGTTGTTGTTTCATTTGCATTCGAAATATAAAAAAAAAAAGATTGACAACCTAAACTAATAATATATTCGTTGTTGTGGATTTTTTTTGCTTTATTTCTTTACATAGATTAGTATTATCTAAATTTTGCAAGCATAATTTGCGACTTGAAAAAAACAATAAAAATAAAATTACCATGACTACAATTTGAAATCGAAAAAAAAAGAATTAAGACGAAATTTATAAAAAAAATTCATATTTAAATATAGCTTGAACTGGCACACACACTTTAAGTGCAAAATCTTTAAATTTTTAAGAAACTAAAAAAAAATTGATATGTAATCCTTGACTAAGCTAAAAAAACGAACAAATAAAAATATATTAGAATTGAAAAAAAAAATTTGAAATTTTGAAACGAAATGCTATTATAACTGATATAAAAATTTAACCTTTTTAAAGATGTGATCTACTTTTATTTAAATGTCTAATTTAAATACGTAAAAACTTTATAAAATCATTTACAATATTGATTCTTAAGAAAGAGGGAGAGAAAGAATGAATTAAAATTCGAAAATATTTAATTTTGTTTTATTCTTAAGTGAATTAAATTTAAATAATAAATAACCTATGTTTCTCTCGAACAAATTGTTTAATTTTGCTTAAGCTGAAAATTGAACATGTTTGCATAATTTAACTGTAAGTTTATTTTGACGATTTGAGTATTTTTCTTAACTTAATTTCTCACAATTTGTTTTAAACGATGAAATTGTTAGTTGATCTAAAAAAGATAAAATGTCATACAAAAACTCTCAATCGCTAGCGAATACCATGAAAAGAGACAACAAAATTAGCGAAAAAACATTCAAATCTTTTTAAAAATCCACTGTGGAAAAATAAAAAAAAATATTCTATAATTGTAATAAAGATCTGATTAGCTAAAAATATTTTAATAAACAAGAGTTGTACCTTCCGGAATGAAAATCAACAGTCTAACTCTGGTTCATTTCAATAGTCGTTCATTCAATATAGTTTATCAGATCAGAAAACCAAGTGATCTATTGGTGGTATTGCAATCGATTTTTAACTCAATTATTTCAGTTATTGGTTTAGTTTCGACAGTAGAAGTTTTACCGTAAACGATTGCGCATTATAATTGAAAAAATTGATTTTGCAATATTTAAAATTTTTTTTTCAATTTTATTAAAAAAATGAACTAAACTGAAAATATTATAACGTAAATGCTCGATTTTTATGACATGTTATTATTAAAAATAGTGATATGTTGTTCAATATGGGTCATGTTATCACGTACTAGATAAAAAAAATACTGAAAAAACGCATTTTTTGCTTTTTTTATCGATTTTTTTCCTGTTTAAATTTTTTTTTTCGACAAAATAACTTACTTTCTGGTAGAGATTTTTATGCTTTTTAAGAGAATGTGTTATTCTAATATACTTTATATATAATTTGTTTATATTTTTGCTTTGGAATATTACATACTTTTAAAAATTTCAGAAACTTTGAACCCCTTTAGTCAAAAAAAAATTTTACCCTCCCTAAAAATTGTCATTTCTAGGTTTTCATATGTGTAGATTACGATTTTGAGGTCGAAACCATATCTGCAGATAGTGTAGACGTTTTGCATTTCCTGAACCATACTTGATCGGTCTATAAAAAAAAATGTTTTGTAATTTTAATAGATCATTTGGGGGATGGGGTGTTGTGGAACTTATTTTTTGCTAAGCCCATCCATCTTAAAATCATGGCTTTTCATTTTTATTAGAATAATTTGCAAAATAAAAAAGCGCTTTATTTTACTAATAATTTTAACAAGCTGAAAATTTTAGCATTTTCAAGAAGAATGATTAAGTAAGCAAAGATTTCAATCATTATTTACGAAATTTCATCAAACCCGTACCTCAAATGGACAAATGAACTTTTTTGAATCGGTTTAAAAAAAGTTCATTTGTCCATTTAAAACTTAAATGGAAATAAAAAAAATTAAGAGCACCTATTTCTTCTTATTGCATTAAAACAGTGAATGTTTTCATTTTTGAATATTTGCAAAATCTAATTAATAAAAGAATGAGTCATAAAATTTTGCTTTTTATAAAGAAAGTTTAAATTTTATGACTCATTTTATTAAATCAGTGCTTCCAAAAAGGTTTTGTCATTTTAAGGATTGAAATAATTTGTCAAAAAAGTTGGCTATTCAATTCAAAAAGAAATATCGCACTTAAAAGAATACATTTTTTTAAAAATTTCCCATAAAAATTCTTGGTAAAATCCGACACCTCTCAAGAAATTTTTTTCCGTTAATTAAATGAAGCCATTTTTTTTATGATTGTCGGATTTTTGATTAATTTTAAAAATGGAAAAAAACTTAATAAAAGGACAACAAGAACCTACAGAGAAGTAGGTATTACAATATTAATTTTTTAAATTTCTAAAAGTATAAAATCAAATTTGAACTGACCTATGTTTCGATTAAAGAGCAAAGGTTTAAATCATTTTCCATGCTTGGTTGATCTATTTAATAAAGAATTTAGATTCAAAATCTAAATAAAAGTCGAAGATCAAATAAAAAATATATTTGTAGTAAAAAAAAAAGCTGCAAAATTAAAATAGAAAAGACGAGGATAAAACTTGAACCATGAAAAAGCGAGACATATAATTCAAAAGACAAAGTAATTTCGCCTAAAGAAATACACAATCAAATAAAAATATTCCAGAAATTTTAAACAAAAGTCTTAAAAAAATATCAATTTTAACGTTGGGTTGCTTTTCGATAAGATAAACATTTCGGATGCCTTTAAAGGAAAAAAATGAGCACTTTTAAGAAACATTTCTAAAATAAATCGAAAAAATTATTTTTTCAATAAAAACATTTACGTAAAGATTTTGTTAAATATTTCCATCAAGTCTTTTTCTAGCAGTTATGAAAAATAATGTTTAACTCGAGTTGCTAAGTAAAATAAGCAATTGATTGATGTCGTTCAGTGTGTGTGTGTGTTAAGATTTTAGCTCTATTATAAATATTAAAATAAATCACACCCTCAAAATTTCGATATAATTTAAGGTCATGGTAAAGGAAGCCAAATAAGGTTGGCACATTAATTCTTTTAAATTCATTTTATTTATGCAACAAAAATTTCAAAAGCTAAGTTCAGATTAATTCAAAAAATTTTAAATTTCTAATATGTTTGTTTATATAATTTTTTCGCTGAATTGTGCTTTAAAACAAAATTCATTGTGTTTTCTCTTACATTTAAAATAAAAAAAATCACATTTTTTTGATATTTAAATAATAATTTTTTAAAAGATTCGATTTTGTCTTGAGGAAAAAAATTTGCAAAAAAAAACGCTATCAATGGTTCCAAATATAAACAAAAAACTACCGTATCCTCTTGCCTAGGACTCTAAGAATAATGGTTAGATTCAAGTTCTTTACTATTAGAGTACATCCCATCGATTACATGCTATAGCAATTTTTAGAATTTTTATTGGAAACAATTTGACTCTTGGGTTTTTTCAGTACCTTTTACATTAGAGTAAAGATTAAATAAGAATAAACATAAAAAATAAATTAGAGGAAACATAATTAAAATTTAGGCTTAATAATGAAATTTCTAGTTTATTTTTTAATTTAATTTTTAACTCTAATGTAAAAGGTACTGAAAAAACCCAAGAGTCAAATTGTTTCCAATAAAAATTCTAAAAATTGTTATAGCATGTAATCGATGGGATGACTCTAATAGTAAAGGACTTGAATCTAACCATTATTCTTAGAGTCCTAGGCAAGAGGATACGGTAGTTTTTCTGCTGAAACTTTTGTTTCCGCAAAGTATAAGGTTTAGTTTACATAAACTAAAGCTTGTTCATCTAATTTAAAGCTTGTTCACCAATTCTAAAGATTGATCACTTAATCTAAATTTTGTTCGACTTTTGATGAGCAAAAAAATTGTTTGAAATATCAGTAGTATTTTAGATTGAACAAAAATTACTGAAAGCAAAAGGTACTGAGATATCTATGTTTTGCTTAAAATTTAAATTACAGTAAGCTCTCGTTAATTCGAACTTCTATAAGATAAATTTTTTGAACTTAAACGGAAATTTGGTAACTTCTGTAAACTCTTAGACCAGTTTAATTCTTTTTTTCTTAACGTCGTAGCTCTATGTGCGAATGATGGTTTAAAGTACCAGGTTCGAGTCTTGCTGTATTTATTATTTTTTTTTAATATTTTAAATTAAACTTTTTGTTTTTTAATGTTAATTTTGTAATTTTTTAATATTAACATCATCAAATTTTTTGCATAATTTTTTATAAGAGCTTTGTGGATTGGATGTTGTCTATGCGTAATATAAAAAAAATTTCTTTAAATTTTTTAAAAACAAATAACAGCTAACGGGTATCGATCCCGCACTCTCGCATCTCGTTGACGAGTGACTTGCCAACTAAGCCACAAGAACTCTTAGAAAATGTTAAAAAAAAATTTTAAATACTTTGATTTCGAATTTTGTAGTTTCTAATAGTGTGTTTTTTTATATAAAAAAAAGACCCTATCAAAATTTAATTTTTTAAAAAAGCTTAATTAAACTTTTAATGTTATATTTCATAAACAAAAAAATTATATGTCCATGTAAAAAAAAAATTCTCTATTTAAAAATATTTTGATTTTTCCTTTTTTCTTATTATTTTTTTTGTTCACCGTCTTAACAAGTCGGTCTGAGTGTTTTCAGAACTTGCCATTTTCGCCCATCTTATTTTGATTTTCCATTCAAATATTCGTTAAGTTGAACAAAATTAGAGCAAAAAATTACACCAAATTTAGGAAACTAAAGTAAATGAGACAGTACTAATATATAAAATAAAATTAATAATTAAGTAACATAATTCAAAGTGTTTAATATAATATTATTATTGCAAGCTGAACTCTGAATTGAGGGTTACATTTGAATCTACAAGTCTTGAATTGTTTTTTTTTCAAACAATTAAATCTGAAAAAACATTGAAATTATTAAAAATTACACAAAAACTTGCAAAAATTTTTGCTAAAAGTATACACATAATTTGAAATTATCTCAAAATCAAAAATAAAATAAAATTTTAATAATTTTTTTTATGTTGAATTAAAAAATTTAAAAATGAATAAATTCAATAAAAGTAAAATACTATTAAATACGCATATTTGCCTTTTTTTAAAAATTTTTCTTTTCTCATAAGATTTCATTTCAAATGTGAATCCAAATTTCACCGAAGATTCATCGGATTATATGAATAGCGATGTTGAAGTTATGAGTATAAATCCATCAAAATTAAAAGATAGTGCTTCAAATTTTAGCAATCTAGGTTCTGCTCAAGCCGATGACTCGAATGATTCATTCATTTTAGACAGAGATAATGACTCTTCATCCAATTTGAGTTTTTTTCAAACTGGTGATAAACGCTTGAAGACAAATAAGCCAGTTCAACAAAGACAACATGTTGATCATGTTCGTTTGGCAGAGTGTTTAGATTATTTACATAGGATGATTGGTAGAAAAGACAAAGAAGACATCTTTGGGTTACCAGTTACAGATGATATTGCACCAGGATATAGTACAATAATCAAAAATCCTATGGATTTAAGCACTATGCGAAAAAAAATTGATACACATGCTTATAATAGTATTGTAGAATATAGAGTAAGAATATTCATTACTAGATATATTTTACTCAAACCATAATAAAGCTTTTTATAGTTTGACTGTTACTGCTGATGTAGCTCAACAGTAACAGGTCTTGATTGAAACCCTTTCAATTAGGAATAAATAAAAGACTTAAACTTTTTGAATAAAAAAATAAACTTGTTGTTTTAATAGAATGATATGATTTTAATGTGTGAAAATTGTATGATATACAACAAATCAGATACTATTTATTATCAAGCAGCTAAAAAAATGCTTGACTATGGTTTAAAGTTACTTAGTAAAGTAAGTCAAATAAAATATTAGATCAAAAATAAAATTATAATAAAAAATTTTAAGGAAAAGCTCCAAGCACTAAGAAATACTGTTAGAATTTTAAGATATTTAACTCCTGCAGAGTTTGGTTGGTTGGAACAGGATGGTTCTGGAGAATCCGAACCAAGTCCTCAGCTTATTCGAAAAAGAGCTGAACAATCAGCTCAAAAAAGTTTTAATGCTCCATACACATCCCGTTTAGGACCTAACAATAGCATTATAATTTCAAAAAATAAACTCGTTTTGTAGGTTAATTTGAAATTATATTAGGTAAAGAAAAGGTTTAATTTTTATTCTAATTTAGGAAAACAGATACTGATAATAAGGATTCGTATATTGTTCCTCCCGAAGGAGAAGATTTCGACGAAGATATTACCGAACAAGTTAAGCAAATGGCTGCTTTGGCTTCTCAGAGGTTAGCTGATAAAAATAAACATGGAAAAGTAAGTGAATTCTATAAAATTAGTACACAAAACAAATTTAAATATTTTTTTTATATAGATGGGATATTTAAGAAGGAATTCCAACGGAAGCTTGAGTTATAATTTTTTAAAAAATTCAGATTGTGTCAAAGATTCAGAAGACAATGAAGAATGCTCTGAAAAAACGGTAACTATTGGAAATTTAAGTGAAGCCTTACAACCTAATTCATACTCAATGACAAACTTTATAGAAGAAAAGAAAACTTCTACAAAACCAAGTATGTTTGATTCTAATTAATGAGCTCTAAAAATTCAATTAATTAGAATTTTTGTTAAAGTGTATTTTATTGAAAATGGACCATTTAGTTCACATGCTCCAACTTATGACACAACCTATAGTAATTTAACCAAAGAAGAAATAGATATGTTGATGACAACTTATGGCGACGAGACAGCTTATCAATACGCATTGAGCCTAATGGATTTTAGTAAAGATTCAGGTTTTATGTTCAACAAATATGTAAATTTAGTTCTAAATACATTAACTAACAATGAACATGAAAAATACTTGCAATATCTTGGCAAGAAACAAAATGAAATGGATTTCAAACATGAAACTGATGTAAAATTAGAATCTTTCCAAGAACCTCAAGTGTAAAAAAAAACAATTATATTTTGTTTTTAATTTGTTGATTTTTTTTATGAAGAAATTTTTTGTGTAATATATTTAAATAAAGCTGATTGATAAATATTTCTCTTGTTTTTTTTTGTCTCTGAAAAATTGATTAATCTCTAAATTTACAAATTAGGCATTAAAAATTAAGTTCACAGAATCATTTAAAATAGTAGTACTTTTACCATTTTTTTATATGGGTGTTGCTACCGTATTTCCTTGCTAGATAATGCAACATCATAACTTAAGATGTACTTTGCCACATGCGCTAATCACCATCTTTCCCATATATAGTGGGACTGACCGATGGTGCATGGTCAAAACATGGAATCACGTCACAAGATTTTCTGTTAGAAATAAGCCTAAAATATTCAAAAAATCCAATAAGATAAATTTTTTTCCCAAAAAGTCGCTCCCTAATTTTGTTAATTTAAGTATGAGGATTTCAACGCAAAAGGAATTTTACATCTATCTTGCTTCCTTGAGGAGCCTTAGCGTTTTAAATTCATAAAGACAGTAATTTTTAAAAATTGAGTATTTTACAGTTGAAAATATTCAACAAAAAAAGATTTTTCTAACTAATATTGAGTCGCTGAACACGAATTTGCAAAAAAAAATTGTCCAAAATATTCTTGTAGAGTTTGATACAAGGTACCCTAACTTAGGGAGGTTATACCTCCATACGGAGTCAAGGGAAGGTCCGAGTTTTTTTTTGCAATCACCTTGGTTGACCCTCATAATCAAAAATAGGTTATTGCTGTTTCACAGTTTTATAAAAAGCGTTATTCCATCTACAACCTTCGCTCTTTTACAATCAAATATAAAATTGAATAAACTCATAAGTCAGGTGTTGTTAACTTAAAAAAATTATATGATTTATAATTAAATTAAAAATTAAAAATTACACCAAAGCATTTATTCTAAAAAAAAAACTTAAAACTCTAAAAATAGATTTTTTTTAAAATAAAATTAAGCTATTTTCTCCAAAAAAATTTAATTCATAAAAAAAAAATGAAAATATTAAGTTTTATGACCAGTGTAATTTTACTTTTTATCAAAGGCATCTTCTATTTTGCCAAAAAAAATATTGATTGTGAATCTAAAGATTTTGTGCATGATATGAACCAGTTAGAATATTCGTTTCATTTTGAAAATTTCAAATTTGATATGAATAATTTAATAAAAATATTCATAGGTCCCTATTTTCAACAGAATTTTGATGATTATTGTAAACGATTGTACGAGAAAATGATTTTAAAATATTTTCTAAATCGATCTGCTTATAGGAAAGTATTACTTTTTTTTGTAATACTTGATACAATTTTAATTATTGACTTTAGAAATACAATCAGAGGATCCAAGTTTAAGATATTTATTTTTGTAACTTATCAGTTATTTGTCTTTTTACTCCCATTCTTAATTTACATTTCTTATGTAGCCAAATATTTAAAACGACGTTTAATTGACGTAATTTACGAGCCGAGCGATTTTATTTGTTTTTCATTTTCAGATCGAAAAGAAATTATTTATCTTTACCTTGTCATTAAACTTAATTCAAATAAAAGAAAAAGTGAAATTATAAATTTCTATAAAACTAAGTCATTAGGGCTCAAAGACGAATTCTTAAAAAATTTTAAAAAGTATTTAATTACATTCTTAAAGGCTCGAAATATCGATATTTTAACTTGTATAATAGATAAAAATGAAGAAGATTTAATTAACTTTCTTCAAGAATCCAATTTCAATATGTTTCTTGAAGCTCAATCACAAAATAATTTAATTTTGAATGATATTTTTTTCGACTTTAATAAAGAATTAAATTTTGTAATAAAATTTTAAAAAGAATTTTTTATTATTTAAATTCTCCTATAGTAAAATCTTTCTGATAGTTTCATGGTTCAGAAAAGGCCAAGGTTTAGTTTCAGCGATTATGGATTTTTTATAGTCGCCGATTTTCGTTTTTTTTTTTACCTTAGCTCGATTAATCGACGATTGAATTATCCATTAACTTAAACGCTTCAAAATCTTGATATGTTCTGAGAGGTGTACTGTATGAATCTAATTAAGGGCACCTTTAGAAATAAAAAAAAACTGAAAATTAAATATACTTTATTTTAAAAATATTTAAAAAATCAAAAGTCGTTAAGTAATATTTAATATAGAAATTTGTTTAGATCCTTTAATTTTATTAAATTTTTAGTACCTTATAAAACAAAAAAGGAACTAATAAAAAAAATTAAATTGAAAAATTCTATTTTTATTAAATTATTGCAGTTCATTTGAAAATGCTTAAAAAAATTTATATTATCCTTGGAATATTCCTTTCTGAAAAAGTGATATCTGATTTTATAGTTAGTCCAAATTGGTATATTTTGACCGGTAGCTATTCAAACACCCTTAATTTTTGCTTGAACTCAACTCAAGGTCTTTATATTACTTCATCTGAAAATGACTACTTAGAACTTATTTATAGTCAAAATTTTATTAATTACGCATATCCTGGTATGAAAATATGGCTAAATAGTGTTTATGTTGCTGCAAAATATTATTGGATGAGTTCGAACAAGGAAATAGTCGAATTTCCATGCTTCACAAATTCCGTGGTTCTGATGAATACAAGAGCCATCTTAGGATTAAATATTGGAGTTTATATTTCCGTTTTAAGTGTTAACCCTTATTCAGTCAGGCTAGAAGCTGATACAAATGATAATAAATTTAATAGACTTTGTAAAAATAAGTTTAATTTTGTTTCGATTAATTCGTCAAAATATTGTTGCAGTCAAATAAATGGTTTAAAAGAAAACTGCTCTAATACGACATCTTCTGCGGCTACAAAATCTTTGAATTTTCCTACAACGGCAATTAATTATGAAAAAAATTTGGCGACATCAAAATTTGAAACTTCTCACAAAACATCAGAATTATCAATCACTTCAACTGATAATCAATTTTTTGAAAGAACTACCGAAAAAAGCTTGAAAATAACGACCGATAGCTTAATTGAAAAAGCATCATCTATTGGTATTTACGATGAAAATATTCCAACAGATAATTCAAAATACAATGCAACTGATCAAACTGAAGAGAATCTTAATTATAAAAATTTTACCACAGAATCAAAATTTGAATATTCATTTGATGAATGGTCTGACTGGAAAGATTGCGAATTAGAAAAGTTTTATAATAATAATTCAACTAAAATTAAAATAGACTGTTCTCTAGTTTGTAAGTAGGATTTTTTAAAAAGTAATTTTTAACGTTTGGGATTTTTCAAAATAACAACTATTTTCTATTCCAAAATTATTAAAGTAATTAATTATTAGTTTAATTTTAACTGTTTGAAAAAAAAATGAATTGGTTTACAGTCATTCCTCGATTATATCCCCCCCTTTTGTCCAGGCCATATTTGAGGATATAAGTAAAATGGGATAGATCTAAGGCAAATAAATAATCTTTAAAAATTTTAAACTTAAATGACTACTGTCGATATGAGCTGGACAATTATATTTTAGTAACAAAGAATCTTTCTCTAACTGGTTATCGAGGTTTTCAAGTATTTTTGGTTGGAAATTCAAAAATTTCCGAAAAAGCAAAAAAGTATAAGAAATTATACTTTATATACTTTTCCTTAAATTGCCCGATTTGGTATTATTTCAATAGAAAAACTATTTTTCTGCTATTTTCGATCTATTTTGGAAAAAGTATATGAATTTTATACCTTTTCCAGTATAAGTATAAATTTTATATATACTAATACTCATATAATTTTAGCCTTTTTCTTATTTTATGTTGTAATTAAATTTTTAAAATCAATAGATAGTAATGAAGATATAACTACATTGACTGAGCGGATTCAATTTTTAAAAAGAAATAAGAGCACTGAAATTCGTAAAAATACAATCAGAAGTCTTGACAAAATTACAGCTGAATTCGCATCCGCTAGACAAATCGGCAGATGTTTGACTATTGCAGCTATATTATCGTTAGTTTTTGTTGCATTCTATTTGGTATTTTTAGATTTGTCAAATTTCAACATCAATGGACTCAAAATCAATACTTTAAAAGAATGGTTAAAGAATTTGTATTTATATATGAAAATTATGTATAATCTAGAAAATAATAACTTCAAAATAAAACCAATGGAAACTGAAGATTTAGAAATAATATCAAAAGCTAAAATAAATCTGATAGTTGACAAGAAAATTATTAAAATTCAAAAAAATTTTTTTCAAAAAAATTCTAACTAAATACATTTAAAAATTATATTCAAATTGGTATTCAATAAAAAAAAATATTTAATTTTATTCACTAAATTATACTTTCATTATTCTCAGGTGAAAAGATACGGTCTTTTCATCGTTGCTCTCGTTCATTAAAATTTTATCAAAGGGTACAAAGGGTATATTTTTTATTTTTAAAAGCACTTATACTTTATATGACGCTTAGAAGATTCAAAAACAAAGATTAAACAAATTTACTTATAGAAGCATTTACTCTTTTAAGAAAAAATTTTCGCCTTAAGAACTTTATTAAGCAAAATTATCAGTATAAATGTCAATATTTTGCCAAAAATTACTTTTTTTACATTACTATTTTTTTATGCAGAATTTGCTAAAATATCGTCGAATATGGTAAATTCATAGTATTACAGTACTGAATAAAAAACTAAATCAGTATTAATAATGATTTAATACTGATTATTCAAAATTTCTAATCAATCAAAATTTTAATTGTCAACTGATCAAAAAAATTCCCAAAGTCTTATCAAAGAAGACCTTAAAGAAAATTGAACAAATATTTTAAAAAACCTAAATTAAAAAAGCTAAATTTTTATTTACGTAAATATTTAAGTGATTCAAAGGATATGCATGAAATGAATTTCTATTACATTTCAACTTCAAAATATGTAAAAAACAAAAAGCAAAATTTCGAAATTTTTTTCTATAAATTATGAGAAATTTAAGGTGGCTTTAAAAACATTCAACAGTATTTTGAAATAAATAGTTAAGAAAAAATGAGTCATTATTATTACGGCTATCCAGGTTATGGATATGGTGGATTTGGTGGATATTCAGGCTACGGTGGATATTATTCGGGATATGAAGGTCATTATGGCGGACATTTTGGACACCATGGTCATCACTACAGAAGAAGCTTCTCTTTCTCAGATTAATTTATTTTTCTGCTGCTTATAAACTTTATTACTAATAAAATGGTTTTAATTTAAAAATGGAAAATTTTTTTAATTTAATTTTTTTTCTATTGGCTGATCAAAAATGTAAAATTTTTCAAAATAATTTAGCGCAGGCTTAAATGAATAGGACACTTTTTAACTTCCTGCAAAAAAAAAGAATATTTGGGTATGAGCGCTGCATTAAAAAGCAAAGAAATTATATTTTTTCTACAATTATTTTTAAGTAGCTATTCGAATATTTACTAAATTAAATAAATAACCCCTTAATTAAAATCAAAATATTTTAATTTACTAGTCTAAAATCTTAAAATTAAAACGTATAACGTCGCTTTGAAAACGTTATACGTTTTAAGTGATTGATTACATTTTACAGTTTCTTTTTAAATAATTTTACACTTGGGATTTTTTTTGAACTTTTAGAGTTAAGATTAAATAAAAGTATAAAGTATAAAAATTATTAAAATCCCAAAAATGAACTTTTTGGGTATATCCTGGTAGATCTCGTCGAGCTGATTCTAAATATATATATATTTTGATTTTGTGACCTTAATTCAGGAGATATAGCCCATGAAATTTTAAACATGTCAAAGGCTTCTAAAGGACCTATCTTGGTCAGTTTTCAAGCTA
>NTPY01000275.1:158863-182667 GCA_002922825.1 Brachionus calyciflorus
AATTTAGGGCTTTTGACATTGGGGACCTTCCATGCCATTGGACCTTCGACCTGAAAAAAAAACTGTTTAATCGTATTTTCAAGCGAGATAAACATATTAAAAAATCAGATCCTGTAAAAAAAGCTTTCTATGAATTTTTACAGTTATTCGTAAAAATGACGATTGTTTTGGACCTTAAATTGTTAATTTTGAGTACAGATGTCCTAAATTTTTTCATTCTCGCTAAATTAAGAACAATAAATAACCATTTTTGGTTAATGTCGCTTTTCTATTGACCTCATCGAGGTCAAAACACTTTTCTCGCTCTGGCAATCGTAAAATACGATTTATAGGAAAGATATATACATATTCTTTCTCTGCTCGCTGAAAGCTTTCGATTGATATATAAAATATCCATGGAGCATGATTTTTTAAAAAACTCATTTTGCCACCTTACCGATTTTTACATTTTTGGTCGTTATTTGGCAAGAATATAAATATTGTATATCAATCGAAAGCTTTCAGCGAGTTGAGAAAGAATATGTATATATCTTTCCTATAAATCGTATTTTACGATTGCCGAGATCTACCATAAAATACCCAAAAAGTTCATTTTTGGGATTTTGACCCCAATTGCCCCATATCCTTTGCTTCTTATATATTTTTTTATTTGATTTTTAATAGTTGGATTCTAGCCATTCTACTATATTTTTTTACCTTAAATCTAATCATTAAAAAAGTGTCAAAAACATGTCTTTACATAATAATCGAAAGTTTACGGTAAATGGATATTTCTTTCAAATTCAGACAAAAACATTCACTTTATAAAAATTAAAAAATTAGAAATAAAAACAATAACATATACTTTAAAATCAAAAAATGAAAGTTGAAGTTCGCTAAGCTATTTTCATTCAAATTTGTTATTTGTTTTATGAAATCTTCTTCAACATTCTCTAATCATTAAAAAATAAAATAAATGAAATCTAATACACTAAATAAAAAAAAATAATTTTTAATAATAAAAACTTTCAATAAACAATCAATTACCACATAATTTACCAGTTATTTTCTATTTGATAAATTTGTTATTATTTTTTTTTTAAATTTTATTCTTTTCTTTAACTTAACCACAATGAGCAAGTAAGTCATTTTAAGTCAATTAAAAAATATATATTATATTATAATTGTTTTATTTACTTGGGTAATTAGAAAGCTTAAAACAGCAGCCCGGGTCGATCCTGTCGAAGTATACTGTCGGATTAGACCGTTAAATAATGAAAACGACGAATCTTGTCTTAAAATTCTAGACGAATCCAACTTAATGCTTCAAATACCTGAAGTAATTTTGCCAAAAAATTAAATAAAAATTTAAGTAAAATTTATTTTGATATTAAAAAAAGTGTTCAGCTTCGTATCGTTCAGGTCAAATAAAACAATTAGTTTATTCATTTACACAAATATTCGACGATCAAACATCACAAAAACAATTGTTCGAACAAGTAGCCCTACCATTAGTTCAGGATTTATTGAACGGTAAGAATGGTCTCTTATTCACGTATGGTGTAACAGGCTCGGGTAAAACATACTCCATGATTGGCAATCAACACGAATCGGGCATGTTACAACGATCATTAGACACTCTATTTCAATCAATACAAGATAAACAAGTGCGCAAAAATTTCTTCAAAGCCGACAAAATGAATTCGTTTGAAATACAAGGCGATTCGGATGCACCACGCTTGTCAAATAACTTTACAAATAGTTCTAAACTTAATAAGCAACAACAAAATTTCTACAATGAACTACAACTAACAAATAAATTTCAATGTCAAATAAACAAGGACAATTATTTTTCTGTTTATTTATCATGTATTGAAATTTATAATAATTATATTTATGATTTGTTGGACGATTTTAGTTCGTCAAGTACGCCGACAAGTCAATCGTCAAATCAACAACAAAATATTGATTTGAAAGAGTCGAAGAATTTGAAAGAGGACTCCAAAGGGTGTATGTATATTAAGGATGTTAATGAAATCGAATGCAAGTCAACTGAAGAGGCTTTGGATTTGATAAGTAAGGCACAAAAAAAGCGAGTTGTTGCTTATACGGAATTGAATTCGGAGTCATCTAGGAGTCATAGTATTTTTAATATACGTGTTGTACAATCTTCATGTTTAAATCGTCAAGCGCCTGTATTTGTTAGTCAGTTATCTTTGGTTGATTTGGCTGGTAGTGAACGAACTAAAAGAACTAAGAATACGGGATCGAGATTGAGAGAGGCTGGTAGTATTAATTCGTCTCTAATGGCATTGAGAAATTGTATGGAGACTTTGAGAGAAAATTCACTTAGTGGAACGAGAAAAATGGTTCCCTATAGAGACTCTAAATTAACTCTATTATTTAAGAATTATTTTGAGGGTAATGGTAAGATCAAAATGATCTTGTGTATTAATCCCAATTCAATTGAATTTGATGAAACTTCCGTAATTATAGTTTTTTATTTTTAATAACATTAAATTTGAAAAATAATTTTCTGAACGTACAAAATTTATAAGAAAGAGACTTAAAAAAAAATTAAATTCTCTAAGTTTATGATTTATTAAAACTAAACAAACCGAATTTATCAGTTTTCGATCGAAAGCAATTATTCTTGATGCTCCATAGCGAACATTTTTGGAGTTAAAATTAGTAGTAGTAGTAGTAGTAGTAGTAGTAGTAGTAGTAGTAGTAGTAGTAGTAGTTTAAACTGCAACCTGGTAAACCCCCAAGTAGAGTCCTATAAGGCTATAGCAGTCGCTTCAATATTATTCAATAGCCATGGATCTAGCTTCGCTTTGAAACTGTTTAGATTCTTTGCTTCTATAACTTCTTTAGGCAGCTGATTCTATACGTTTACAATCCTGTTGGTAAAAAAATTAAATTTTGGGCTACAATTTTTCAGTTTTTCTCGAATTAAAATTTGATCGTGTCTTCTTAAATTATACATCCTAGACTCCCCAGTATTAGTCCAGTTGATCTATTGATCAATTCAACAATTCACTTCTGTAACTATTAGTGGAAAAGAAACTCTGTAACATTGTATATTTTTAAATGTTAATAATGTTTCTTAAAAAAAATTACTTAAATGTGTATAATTTTAAGAAACCGGTGTCTGTAAAAATTTGCAAAATTTAAAATAAACATTTTATTATTTTTTAATCAATATTTGGTCATTATTTTTTGTAACAAAATAGAGTTTAGAGAAAAAAGAAGAAACAAATAAAAAACATCAGTTTTCCTTTTAAAATTTTTAGCTCAAAATTTTCAAAAGTCTCAATCCGTTTTTATTTAGTCCTTATCTATCTAAAATATAAAATATTACATTAAACGCTAAAATGGGTAAAAAATGACCGGGCTCAAATAATTGTTAAATTTTAATTTTATATCACTTATTTTTATTTTTATGGAAACAAAAAAATTGATTTTTCATGATCTTAGCTCTCTTCTGATATATTTTTCACGCCTATCCGTTATATTTAAATGCCTTATCTATCACCTCAAAGTCTATAAATTTTTTTAATTTTGAATTTTTCGGATCATTTCTAGTGATCAACTTCCTTGTATCAAGTTTAAAAAAAAATAATTTTCTAATCTCTCAATTTTTTTTAAAGAATGTTCTCAAGTTTAGTGATCTGGTTCGTGATGTATTAGTACCGACGAGTGTCGAGCCGAATATGAATTCAAATCCAACTGGAAAAATACCAAAATCAGCTTCAGTCAATTCAAATTTGAATTTTAAAATCACTTTTGATGAATTAGAAAACAACAACTTGGCTCTTTTGAATAATTTACAACAAAAGTACGAATCTTAATATTTTTAAATTTTTTTTAATCATAAAAAGCATGGAACAGTACCGAACATTTTAGTACAGTTCGGTACTGTTACGGGTACGGCTTAGTACGGTGCGGCGTCGATTCGATAGAAATACTGTAAAATATTACATTTTAAAGAGTTCCAAATCATAAATCTTAGTAACTTTAAAATATATTACTCCTCTATGACACTATAAGATTAAGTAAATATGTGCCTTAGCATCTTTCTCTCAAAAACCTCTGTGATAGTTTGTAATTTAACCAATCAGTACCTTTTGTACAAACGACTTTTTTTTAATTTGAGAATTTTTCCTTGTACATTAAATAAAATTGATATTTCGGAGATCTTGGAATTTCAAAATTTACTCTTTCCATTTTGAAAAACCTCACCTATTCTTATAGGAAAAAACTTAATGTGCTAAGCTAATAGGATTTGATCATAGAATTTACGAATACTAAGGTCTGTAAAACCACTAAAAACTTAAGAGCTTATGAATTTGAGGCACGTTTGACATAAAAAAATGTTTGTATTAAAAATACTTAGAAATTTTTCTAAATTAATTTTGCTTCATTTAAAATAAAAAAATTAAACTGTTTCTTCAATTTAAGTAATTATTCATTAATGAATGAAAGCTTTCCACCATTGGATATATTCTCGCCCGATGATGATCAAACCATTAAACGAATTATTGATTATTTAGAAGAATTTCAGCGTCGTCGTGATGCTCTAATTCATGAAACAGATTTAATTAAACAACAATTTTACGTTAAATTACGTGAAATAAACGATGAATTAGACCGTTTAAAAGAAGAACGAAACGAGTATAAAACACGTTTGGATCAAAAAGAAAAAGAACAAACTAAATTTGATAACAAAATAAAAGCATTAGAGAAAATAATAAACACAAATAATGGCTATCATCGAACACCATTGACACAAACAACAAATCAATACCATTCTGGATCAACTGGTTCTAGAAATTATGCTATGAATACACCAAATACTGGAGTTATGTCAAGTTGCAGCTCAACAAATAATAGTGGAAACACATTATCGGATAAGCCTATATCATCATCTAGTATGGGAAATAGTAGTGGAGGAGGTGGAGTTGGAGAAACACCAGTAAGGACTCGAATAGCCAATGTAAATTCAGCTGTAAAATCGAGTACGTCCTCTCAGACTCCATCGGGCCGAGTTGTTGGATCGATTTTAAATTCAGCTGCTTATAATAGATATCAAACACCAGCCAAACAGACTCCATTGGCCAAAGAAGGTGTTCCAGTTGCCAATAGACGCCAAAGACGGTCAAAATCAGCCGAAACGTGGCTCGACCACAAGCCACCAACAGTGACTAAAACAGACACAGTTCTCCAGCCTAAAATGCAAAGAAAAAAATCAGTAAGTAAAGTAGAGTTGAACGATGCCAAAAAATCATCTAAATATGTTCTAACTCATCAACAACAAGACGATAATGGAGAAATCAGAACCAACTTAATTAAGGGTGATATACTAAGATCACCTTCTGGTGGTGCTAACGTAATCTTTACTGATATTGAGACTCTAGAAACTAGACAACAGGAAATAGGTCGACCTATTAAAAGACCCTTTGAGTGTGATAATCCAATGGAAGATCGAAATATAATTGAAGAAAGGTGTTCAATAGCTATAGAAGGACATTCTAGTTTCACCAAGACACGAACAATAGCAAATATTTAATTGATTTTAATTAGATAAATTATGGTAAAAATTTTGAAAAGATAATGTAATTGTTTTGTTTAATCTTTTTAGACGTTATTGTTGCTAATGTTGTTGTTGTTGTTGTAGTTTATGTAGCTAATTGTACACCTTTCTAAAAAATTTTATTTTAATACTTTTTATTTTAAAAATCAAATTTAAACTTGATGATGATATAGTCAATTTTTATAATGTATAATTATATAATTAAAAGATTTAAAAAAAAATAATTCTCTTTTTTTTTGTGTCAAATGAAAAATTTTTTAAATTTTAAATTTTTTCTTAGGTATTTTTTTAAAATTTATAAAAATGAATTTAAAAACAATTTAGAGCTACATAAAAAAAATATTGTTTCAGATTAACTCATTTATTATACAACACCTTTTTCGATTCTTTTTATTGACTTTTTTTGTATAAATTTAAAGACTCAATAAAGCATTTATTTTAAAAAATTGAATTTTTATTTACCCTACAGGTCAATCAAACCGTATTACCTTGTTTATAAGCGCCCCCCTAAACCCCTAGTTTTAGAAGAAGGGAGAGAAGAAAAAATTTTAATTTGTAAAAACTAAATAGACCAAACTAAATGTCCTAAACATGCTGAAAAATGCGGGAGCATTACGTAGACCGAAAAGCATTTTATGGAACACATATATTTCGAAAGGAACAATAAACCCTGTTTTATGTTTACTGTCCTCGCTTAGTCCTATTTGGAAATAACCTTTCCCTAAGTCTAAATGAGTAAAAATTTTACCTTTTGAAAGTGTGTCCAAAATGTCGTCAATTCGCGGTAAAGGATGTATAAATGGCTTTGTCATTGAGTTGAGTTTTCTGTAATTCGTATTTTTTGAAAGCTTTAGATAAAAAGGTATTCATCATCCAAGTAATTGCGTAATAAAATTTTGTGAGAAAAATGAAAATTGAATAATGAGCAAAAATTTTAATTTGCCAATTCTTCGTTAATATTTCTGAATTTTTAAAAATATTCATTGAATTTAGTATGAATAACTAGAATAGTAAGAAACCTTTAAAACTAAAACTACTGAAGGAATAATATTCTTTAGTTACCTTACTGGAAATTACCTTAAAGAAAAACTCTTCAAAAGACTTTAATTGAGTAAAAGGTGAACTAAATAATTTTCATTAAAATTTATGAATGAATGGTCAACCCATTAAATGCTTCTAATTTATTCAGAGTATTCAGAATTATTGAAATTTTATAAATACATTTTATAAATACGTATTCTATAACTATCAATCTAGCTAATCGTTGTTTTTTTCTAATGATTTTCATTTTGAATTTTTATTAAAAATTGGAGTTTTTTAAGGTTTCCAAGTTTAGTCATAAGAAGTTATAATTTTGTGCTTTTCAATTAGCACTGAAAAGTTTTTTTTATTTGTTGAGTAGTAAGACTACGAATAAACCAGTCTTGATTTCTCGAATTAAGATGATTTTCAAGAGAATACTTTTTAATTTTTTAATTAAATTCAAAAATGAATCATATAATTTTAAATCTTTCAAAATCATAATAGTCTTATATATTACCATGATGCATTTTCTATTAGTGAAAAATACATTATTTAACTACGCAGTATTATTCAGAACAATAGCTATGCATGATTACATTCTAATTAAAATTAAGTTTTTTTTAAAATGAATAATTAATAAACGTATAAATAAACCAAAATAAAAAATTTAAAAGATAAAAAAATAAAGTTGTACAAAAGAGAAATGGGTCATAAGCATTATTACGGATATCCAACATATGGATATGGCGGTTTTGGTGGCTATAATGGATATAATGGCTACTACACCGGTGGCAGTGGTTATTATGGTGGTCATTTTGGGGGCTATCATGGACATCGTTATCATAGAGGATCTTCATTCAGCTCTGATTAAGCTTTTTTTTTCAAAAGAATTTTCTCATTCAATATTTTCTTAACTTTATTTTATTTGTAAAGCTGACATCTAGTTAAATTTTCAATTTTTTTTTTAATTTAAAATTTTTTAAATAAAGAGTAATTACTAAAACCAAATTAAAATTATTCAATTTTTTCCATAAATATCAAAGCAAAAAAAGAAATTTCTCTTAAAAAAGGGCCTTTGTCGTAATGGCACACGTATTTTTTATCTATTTATTAAGAAATACGATGCGGAATGGCGATCAAGACATTTCGAAGGCAAAATTTTTATCTGAAATAAGAGGATGCTGTTGTTTCTATGAGATTTCATAGAGTATACGACGCGCCTCAGCAAATGAAATAAGAATATTCCAAAAAATAAAAATGAAAAAATAATTTATTTAAAAAAATACTAAGGATGATTATTTAAATTATATTTTTGGTTCTTTTGATTGAAATTTTAATTCAATTTAAAAAAAGAAAGGTAAAAATCAAATAACAACACATTAAATGGTAAAACCTGGTTTTTGCGTTATAACTGGTAAGAGAATAGTTTTCTCTTTAGTTGGTCGCTCTTTATTTGTTTGAATTTTGGGGTTACCTTAATTAAATTTAAAAAAAAATAGAATTAATCATAAATATTAAAAATTTTTTCGCTTACTTCGACTCTGGTAATATTGACGGTAAATATCGTTCGGTAAAAGTGATCTATATGCTGACTTCAATTGATCATTTTGATAATTGTGTCTATCATGTTTAATTCTCAAATACTCGTTATTCGGAGTGTCATGAGATCGACTCGTTTTTAAATTATCGTCACTTATAAAAATTTATTAAATTCTTTTTTCTTAAAAATTTGAAAACCAATACTCCTTATATTTGAGGTACATAAGCACTCAGTTCTTCAATTCAAGTTCAAAATTAAATTAGATTTAATAATCAAATTATTTGGAGAATTTGGTAAAGTATAGAAATTTGAGGTTTTTTAATCCCCAATTTGTTTTTTGCTTCTAAATTTAGACGTTATTTAATTGAAAAATTTTAATAGGCAAGAAGTAAGGAGCACTTCAAAACTGACATAATTAAAAAGAAATTCAAATAATACAGAGCATTTCTGAAATAAGTTGACAGTCTTTTTAAGACGATGTTTAAATTGAAATTTTAAACAGTCCAAGAATAATGTGTAAGATGTTTTTAAGACAATGTTCTAGAGCAAATTTTTTCCTTTAAAAAGTTAATGAAACTTTTTTGAATATTATGCTCTTGAAAACATTTTCAAGAAGATTTTTTTTTACTTAAATCTTTCTCTTGACGTTTTTAAAACATCGCAAATGGGATTTTTAGGAGGGTTATATGATATTTTTAAATAAAAGTCACAGAAATGGATTGTTTTTTTTGAGGTTTAATGAGGCACTAAATGTGTGATTTAAGTCAAAAATTTCGAAAAATAAAAATAATTTAAAATTAATTTAAAAAATATTTTTTATTAAAAAACAAATCGAAGTTTTATTTTTTAATTTTTGACTTAAATCACATATTTAGTGCCACATTAAACCTCAAAAAAACGTCTTTAGTTAAAGACGTAATTTTGTGTTTAGAGCATGCACCATCAGTCAGCATCACTTTAACATGGGCGAGATGATGATTAGCGCATGCACCAAAGGCGCATCTTAAGTTATGTTGCTGCATTATCTAACAGCATTATAAAACGGTATTTTTAAGTTTTGGTTTTCAGAACGTGAAATTTATTAATTTCAAAAAATTTACCTTGATCTAATTTTCTTTTCATCCGATCTTATAATGTTGTCATAGGACTTCCAATGATTATTCTGTGATATATGAAGACTTTTTGACTTTATGGAAATAAAAGTCTATAATTAATGATTTTAAAGAAAATTTGAATTTATAAGCAAAACATATGAGCGCAACAAAATAATTTTAATTTTATAAATTACATGAGATCTCTTGTTGTTGTTCTTATACTCATCTGAAATTTCCACAGCAATTACCTCAAGCATCTTTTCTAATTCTTTTAGACTGCGACAATTTCGCTTAATGTCAAAGTCATACTGACGTATCAACATGTTATTTAATTCAGAATTAATTATTATCTGAATTTGTAAGAAAAAATTTTAAAATAAAAATTTTTAAAACAGAAAATATCTTTTAACTTACGTCTCTATTGTTAATTCGACATCGACGTATTTCATAAAGAGATTTTAAAATTAAACGTTGCTTTTCGAAAAGATTTCCATAGTTTTTCCTTGAAGACCATGTCTCTTCGGGTTTAATTATTAATCTAACTTTTTCTTCGTCGTTGGAAAATGAAAGTTTACGGGTTAAATTTGAGCGTTCCCGAAAACGTTTAGATGATACTACTTGACTGTCAGATGCCGGTGGTCTATTTTTATTTTTAGCTTAAAAAAAAATTTATGATAAAAATTAAAAACTTGAAAACGATTTTTTGATCACTTATTTGAATTTTTAGTAACCGTCACTTCTTCCGTTAACCATTCTAAAAATTTACCTTAGTTGTTCTCTCAGTCCTCTTTAATCAGAATCTTTATATTATTTATTCTAATAAATTTTTTTCAACTAAAGATGCAGACTCTATTCATTTTACTTTCTTATACTAACTAATTCAAATTTTTCTCTTCAGATTAATGAGAGCTTAGTTTATCAATTTATTTTAAGACATTATAAAAAAATCCGTAACTATTTATGCTCAGATTTTATCTAATTAAATTTAGTATAATTTATGAAAATGTAACTTCATTTGGTTCAAATTGGTTGACTCTTTTTTGTCTATAAACCAGTCATTTTTATTGGTTCTCCCTAAAATGCGGAAAATCGGAACGAAATTATGGTCCTAAAATGTGGAATAAAATTAAGGGTTGGGATCGAATTCGTGAAATTCGAATTCGTTCGGTCCATTAAGTCCATTTTACAAAATCTTTAATAAAAAATTTAAAGAGCCGAAAATTAACAATTCTTAATTGAATCAATAATAGAATCATTCCTTTTTGCTTTCCACTACTTAGAATAACCTAAACACAAATTTTAACTTACATTACTTTATGTTATAACTTGATTTTTTATATTTTTTATATTTTCACGTTGCTAAATCAAAATTTTATTTCTATTTAATTCAAAGCTTTTTTAACTAACCCTTAACTTTTTAATTTACCACAAGCAACCCATGAGTCATTTTGACTCATATTTCAATTTTTAGATCTTAATTGAAAATTTTCATTTTTTTTTTTAAAGAAATTAAAACAAAAAACTAAAAAAGCAATCTGGTTCAGATTATTTTGCCGTCAAATCAGATTTTCGTGAACCAATATCTTAATTAAATACAAAAACTGATAAAATTAGTCTTGATCGAGTTGAAAACATCGAAAACTTGGCAAGGACTTTTAATATTGTTAAAGTCGTCCAGTTTCAAAAAAGTCATACCCTAAAAACCTTGTCGAATTTATACTAGTGCATATAATAAAATAAGAAAAATTAAATTAAATATTTGAAAAAAGTTTTGTTTAATCTATAAATAGTTTTTTTCAGAAAAACAACTCAAGAAATACGTGATATTTTATTGATGAATCGAAATGACTCGTTCCAGTTTTAAAAGTTTGTAAAATTTTGTTAAATTTTTTGAAAGAAATGGATCAATTTCTTTCAAAAACTTAAAATGAATTGCTATGATATAACTTACTTTTAGAACTATTTCTCTCAGGCGAAGATGTACAATCAACTTTTTCATTTTTCTTTTGCCTCCCATTAACTATGTTATTCTTAGTATTCGATGATTTTGGATTGATGTTCAGATGATTTTTGCTTCTTAGCTTATTCTTGTTAATATCTGGTAAATTATTAGGATCTTGATCTTTTTCGAAATTTTCTATTTCATCTGCGTCATCATTTTCATGTTCATCACCATTTTCGAAATCCACGTGATCGTTGTCAATATCTGCGTATTTATTTGATTTTTTTCTCAATTTTTTTAACTTTTCACGCGAATTTTTTGACGAGTCGGAATTTTTCGTTGGACTATTGTCAATTTGATCTTTTTTTGATTTCAGACTATTTTTCTCTTGATTTTCTTTTTCAAAGTCATCAACATCATTTTGCTCATTGTCATTATAATTTTCAATGTTTTCATTTTGATCAGGTTGATCCATATTTTTTGAAAATTTCTTCTTTTTTTTAAATTTTTGAGACTTTTTTAAGCTCTTTTTTTCATCCTGTTCTTCATCTTCTTCATAATTATTTCTTCCATTGTCACTTTTTTCTTCTTGTTTATAATCACTGTCTTCTCTTTCGTTTTTCAAATTTGATTTGAAAACTTCTGTTTCACCAGTCTCATTTTCTTCATCGAAATTCTTAGGTTTCTTTATTTCTTTTTTGATATTTTTTTCCAAGTTATCCTCATTAAAATTTTCATCAGTACTCTTTGATTTTTTAGGCTTTTTTTCAGTTCTTTTTTCGTCAATTTTAATATTTGAATTTTTTAAATGCTTATCTTCATGTTCATATTCGTTTCTTACATCATCTTGATAATTGCTTAAATTGTTTAAATCTTGATCAGCATCAACATCAGTTTCGGCAAAATCATTGCTAGTCAAGTCATGTTTATCTTCATTTTTGACTTTTAAATCTTTTTTGAATTGATTCTCGTTAGTTTCTTGCTTCTCATTGGAATCATATTTTTTACCAGATTTTATTTTAGATTTACTTTTCGAATTGTTTTCATGTTTTTGTTCATCTTCACCATTCTGTTGATTTTGGTCTAAATCGTCATTAGGCTGTTTAGGTTTAGTGTCTTTAGACCCGTTTGTTTTTGATTTAGAGTCATAAACACCAGAAAGAACCTCGATTTTTTTTCTAGTATTCTCATTACGCTTATGATTCATATCTTGTAAACGCTTTTGTTTATTTTCATTGATTTCTTTGTTATTTTTTTCAGGAATAAAGGTTTTTTCAGAGTCATAAATAGGAGCAACGTTGTCGCCTTTTTTGCTTTTTGAATTTTGGGATTTTACTGAATTTTTTTCATGTTCATTTTGAGGATTTTTTTGCATTAAATTATTTTCCTTATGTGTTTCATTATTGTTTAATTCTTTTGTTTTTTCTATGTCACCTCTTTTGTCAACAACCTTGTTCGAATTGTTATTTGTGTTTCGATTTTTTTCATTGTCGTTATCTGTGCTTTTCTTAGACTTTTTTCTTTCTTTTTCTAATTCATTATCGAATTTCATAATCGATTTTTTTTCATGTTCAATAATATCCTTAAAATGTTTCTTAATTTCATCGGAATATTTGTCAGCTACCTCATTACCATTAAGGCCGCCAAGAGACTTTAAATATTTAGCCACTTCTTTAGCATTTTTAAGAACAGCAATATCGTATGGTGTCATGTAAGAACTCTAAAAAAAGTTGAATTTTAAATTTTGTTATTTTATATTGTTAAGAAGATGTTCTTAATTCTTAATCTTCAGCAAAAAAATAGAATTATTAACATATTTCTTTTAAATTACCGAAGAAGTTTTCATTAAACAATTGATATCAATTCCATCTGCAACTAATCGTTTGCATAGTTTAAGGTCATTATCAGCTGCAGCCAAATGCAATAAAGTTCTTCCATCATAAATGTTAGATGATTTGGACGCTTTTTTGTCGTCTATTGTACCCAATAGATAATAAACACATTCTTAAATTTTTTAAAAATATTTTAAACTTGCCAAGAAATCCTAAAATTTTTTTCGAAGTAAATTTTTTTGAAGCATTTATTAAAAGGTATCAATTAAATTAAATCCTACCCATTTGCTTGTTATAATATGCTTCATGTATCGGAAAATCGCCTCTTCGATTTCTTAGCCAAATATTAGAGTTTTTTTTACATAAGGCTTTTAAACATTTAAGTTGACCTTTGGCAGCTGCACAATGAAATGCACTGTTTCAATAAAAAAAAACATTTTAAATGTATTATGTGGTAGATTTTATTTTTTAAGGCTTACGTTCGACCCTTGCAATCTTGAACGTGTAAATTACTTCCATATTTAATAAGGAGATTACAAGCACTAAATTGACCTAAAGTAGCTGCATAAAATATTGGTGTACAATTGTTATTATCCATTATATCTACAGATGTTTTACATTGTTCAATTAAAATTTTCATACATTCTAAATGACCTCTACTTGATGCACAATGTAAAGCTTAAAAATAATAATATTTAAAAGCTAATACAAAACAATATAAACAAGAGTCTGGGTTATCCAAACCTAACCGATACTCAAAATTGTAAAGGCTTGTCTAAAAATCAAAAAAATTTTAAGGTACCGTAAATATTTGTCATTAAACATCACACTAAAACCACATAACTTGGCTTTACCTACAAATTTTTTTTTTTTCAACCCGAAATTCATTGAAAATTCAATAGATCAAGGTTTTAAGGCTAAATGAGTCCGTTTAAGGTTTCATTTTAATCATCTAAAGTTTAATTAATTTTGAGGCGCAAAAGCCAAATTTTTGGACTTTTAATGAGACATTCAAAAAAAAAATATTTACGGTAAAAATAAACTCAGTAATTAAGAGATTCTTTTGCGCCAGGTAAATATGTAAATTTTTTCAAGTAAAATATGTTTTATAAATTTGATAAAAATATAAAATTTTGAGTATATAAACTTATCAATATCTCTTAAACTTGAAAGGGAATAGGTTTAATTTTTTATAATTTTACCAGTTAGACCGTCTTTTTCGTGTTTATTAGGATCTGAACCAGCTGCAAAAAGCTCTAGTAGTGCTTCACTACTCCCACTACTTGCTGCCCAAATAATTGCGTTTCTTTGATCGAAATCTTCCACATCTATTTTAACTTTTTGTTCAATTAATTTTTTCAAAATAATTAGACTTTTAGTTTGATTTCGACTAATGGTCTCGTCCCATACGTCAATTTGACCGCACATTTGAGCAGCATAGTGTAATGGATATGCACCATGAATATCAGCTGTTTCCGGATCAGCATTATTAGAAAGCAAAAAATCTAAAATTTCATCATGACCGCACACAACACTCCAATGTATTGCCGAATGCATTTCGCTATCAGTTATATTTACATCTGCACCATTCTTAACTAAATATTCAACAATAGTTAAATTACCACATATTACGGCTAAATGTAAACATGAATATCCATCTTTGTCTTGATGGTTTATTTGAGCATTATAACTTAGTAACAATTCAATACATTTTGTTTCGATATTTTCGGCGCAATAAAGTAGAGCTGTGCGATTATTCGAGTCCTTAGCATCGACAGCAGCCCCCTTAGACAACATAACTTTAACATCATCGGGATTATTATTTTGACATGCTAGCATCAATGGTGTTATTTCAATTGTCGCTATTGATGTCATTTCAATTAAAATCTAAATAATTTAAAATTAAAAACTCCTTTGAGAATTCCAACTATTAAATGCATAGAATTCACAGTGGTTGTTTCAAATTTTTTTTATTTAATCAATTTTATTTACCGTAAAATTTTAATTTAAATAAAATTTAAAAAAAAAAAAAAAGATGATAAAATATTTTGTGGTTACAATAAAAAAAAAAGAAAAAATTATTTATTTCTCAATCAAATTGATGATGTTATATAATTCAGAGCGTGTGTTAAGATTCTTCGATTTTTCAATTTCGATTATTTTGCTAGCTATTTCTCTTTTCCCCCTTTTTTTTTCTCAATTTTTTTTCCTTCTTTATTGTAACTCGGGTAACAAATACACATTAAATTAGTTAAGCTGTGATGAATTTCTGAAAAATTTATAAGGAACCAAAAAAAAGAAAATTTAAAAATATTTAAAGCCAAAATATAGATTTTTTTTTTCAGCTATCGACTTTTTCAAAAAAAGGAAAAACGAAAAACTAGAATTAAATAATTTTCTTTTTTAAATAAATTTATTTTTGTTTAGCTGATTGAATGATTGAACACATATTTCCAAATAAAAAAGGAAGTCAGCTTAGTTTTAATCTTTAATGAAAATGGGAAATAAGAAAATGATATATCCATTATTTTCCAAAGTGGCTTAAGGTCCCGAATATACATGAAAAAAATTAAAATTTGATTTAAGTACTAAAGAAAATTTATAGTTATAAAGTCATAGAGATCGTTGTCGATTATATTTTTTCTTTTGTCTTGTTTGAAATGGAAATTCTGTTAAAATTCCATATTTACGAAAATCTGAAATACCTTAACTTGATAAATAAATTAATAAAATTTGTTCTTATCACGATCATCTACCGTTTTTAAGCCTTGAAATAAACGCAAATATACATATTTAACGAAAAAAGAACAATTAAAATACTAAACTAAAGAAGTCTATAGATTTCAATATGTAATTTTCGAGTAAACTTTTGAAATAATTAGTGCTGGCGTCCATTGTGACATCAACGAGTAAAAAAATATAAAAGCATTAGTGTTTATATTTGAATTAAAAATACGGGCCTTGAAAACGATTTCTGGCGATAGTCGGTTGGCATATGAATACTCAAGTAAAATATACCGTCTTGAGCTATTCGGTTATTAAAACCGAATAAAAATAATTTTATAGGAGGCATAGCTCAGTTTGTTGCGTCGTTGAATGATGAATTTCAAATTGGCGGAGAAGTTTGTGGGTTCGAGTCCGTAATGGTTTAGAAAATTTCCAACAAAATTTAAATCAAAAATAAAAAATTGCCTGGTGTAATATTGAGTAAAACATCATTACCCTAGCTCAGTCCAGCAAATGTCAATAAAATACTAATGATCGAGTGCTGGATGGCCGTATCCCATCACAATAAAAGACCTATCACACACGTTAAATGTAATCAGGAAGCAAAAAATTAATAAGTTGGAAGCAGTTTGATTACCATGTCTAAAAAGCTCGGCCGTTGATGATGATGATGATGAAAAGGACTTAACATGTTCGAAATTAAAATTGGTCTGCTTTATTTCAAAAATATAAGTTAGAATTTGAAAAAGTACTAAGATTTGAAAACCGTTTTTTTCAATAAAGTGATTAATTTTAAGTCGGATGATTTTTTGATTTTTTTAGAGGTGGACAGAAAAGACAAATCATTTTTAGATTAAACTTTTTTTACAAATAAATTCGACAAAAAAAAAATTAAAATTGTTTCTTGAAGGAGTAGTATTTTAACTTAACGAAAATTACTTTGAAGTGTCAAGTCAAGGTATTTAGGAAATAACTTTTTTGCAGCTTATTTTCTAATTTACTAAGTTATAAATTTTATAAATTTATACTTTGCTAATTTACCTTAAAAAAGAAAATTTAGTAAAGTAAAGAATTTACTTAACTTACAAACTGTCGAAATTTAGCTGGGTTTTCTCTTATTTCCCAAAAAAATTTTTTTTTGGAAACAATACCAAAGACAGTTAAACCCGGATTAATAGTTAGTTACTAGACCCATTTTCATTAATTTTACAATAGAAATCAAAAAATTTCAAGCCTTTAATTTTCGGCAAATTTAAAAAACATTAAGAAACAATTAGAACTAAAATCAATCAATTCGCTTTTTTCCGGAATTTTTGAAAATAACTTAGGAAAGTTTATAAATTCTTAAGTAACTATGATACAAGAACAAAAATATTTCCCATTTAAATATTTATTTAAAATAAAAAAAGTCGATATATTATTTTAATTTTTAATGTTAGTTTGTTCACATTAGGAATCAAATATCAATGATGTTCTCTATTTAAAAATGTGGTAAATTTACCAATTTAAAAAATTTATTAATACTATTAATAAATTTTTTAAATTGGTTACGCGTTAATTTATGATAAATTAACGCGTAATCATATTTTAAAGTGTTCCTAGAATTTCTTGTTGAAGAGCAGTATTAGGAATATTTTTTGAGTTCTTTACATTTTTGCAACTAAAATGAATAAATTTTCGTTTCAACTCTTTTTAGTCTATTAATTTTTTATCTAATTAAAATAAAATTTATTTAAAGGAACTAAAAAAAAAAGAAAAACATTTTTAAGCAATATTTTTTATGAGCACAATTTCGATTTCAGCAAAATAAAAAAAAATATGAAATGCCTTAGGACTAAAGCTTTATTAATTCTTAAGGAGAAAACATATTCATATAAACAAGATTTTATACTCTATATAATATCAGATGATGGAACTGAATAAGTAAATATAATTTTTTGCAGAAAAATTGCCGATTACGTTTAGTAATATATTTAAAAAGCGAATTAAATTTGTTTACTCGGTCCTATAAAGATTTGATAAGTTGATCTATTGATCAATTCAACAGTTCACATCTGTAACTGTTAGTGGAAAAGGAAAACTCTAACATTTTATTTAATAAAAAAAGAACTTGAAATTTCTGCTAAAAAATGGATAAAAATATGAAAATATAAAAGTAAGTTCGAAGAAAATTTAAGATCGTTTTAATTTTAAAAATTTGAAACAATTTTAATCAAATGTTCAATTTTAAATTGTATGATCAATATGAATAAAATGGAAAAAAATATGAATTGATCAATTCGATCAATTAGATTTCAATAAGAAAACTGGTGTTTTTTTAATGTTTCTTTTTTTTCTCGAAATTATATTTTGTTACAAAAAATAATGGCCAAAAATTTATTAAAAAAAAATAAAATTTTAATTTTAAATTTTAAAAATTTTCAAGGACGCCGTATATCCTCATACGTATTTAAGTTTATGTTTTAAGAAACTTTAGTAACATTTAAAATTAATATAATGTTACAGTTTTCTTTTTCCACTAACAGTTACAGAAGTGAACTGTTGAATTGATCAATAGATCAACTTATCAAATCTTTATAGAAACGGGTAAACAAACCTAATTCGCTTTTTAAATATATTACTAAACGTAAAAACAAAAGCTGCAAAAGTTATCGTGAAATAATTATTAAAATTGCGTTTTGAAAAAAATAAGGAAATTTTGACGTATCGAAAAAATATTAAAAAATTCCTTTAAAAAATTAAATTTAAAGCTTTTTTATTAAAAACTTTGTTTAACGAGCTAATATTGACTGATCTTCAGACTGATTGAAGATCATTTAAAATGTTTACAAGTAATTAATACTATAAATAAGGCATTTAAACAAAATCTAAAAATCAAAGTTAATTAGAAAGATTTTCAGCTTTAGAAATTTTTTGACTCAAAAAGAAATAAATTGGGAAAATTTTTAAGGTATTTTTGGACTAATTCAATCAAAATTTAATCATGCTATTTTTGA
Organism: Brachionus calyciflorus; assembly: GCA_002922825.1. NCBI lineage: Eukaryota > Metazoa > Rotifera > Eurotatoria > Ploima > Brachionidae > Brachionus > Brachionus calyciflorus. The sequence continues at coordinate 177,593 of NTPY01000275.1, forward strand.
TTACTTTGCGCTAGGTATATGATATTTTATTATCATGCCTTTAGTAAATTATCAAAAGTAATCTTTTTTTTTTATTATATTAGAATTTCCAAGCAATAAGAAAACAAACAAATTATTTACGCTTTTTTAGATTCAATCGATTTAACCCTAAGCCAATCATTTTTAAAACATAATTTTTTCTTCTAATAAAAATAAAATAAAGCCTTAATCCGGTTTAAAATCTTTTTGAAAAAATTGAAAATATTTTAAAGACATTTCTTTCCTGATTCAATTTTTTGAAAAAACAAAGAATTCAATGAAACTAAAATTTAAACAAAAAAAACGAAACACACTTAGTAACCGAAAAAGAGATCATTTTATTTGTGTTTTTTATAAATTGAAATATTCGATTGACATTTTTAACTAAATTAAATTAAAAAGCGGGTAAAAATGCTCAAAATGTTATAATATCTAATTAAAAAATTTACGCTTTATAAAATTTTTTAAATAATGTCTAAAAAACTCGGGTTGTCACAAGAAAAATAAAAAATGATTATATATTTTTAAAGGTTTTTTAAAGTTTTTTGTTTTTTTTTTGACTGCCAAAATCACCCTGCAATTTGCTGCACATGTTGGCCAAGTCTGCAAGAAATTTTGCAATTTTAATTGCGTACTTAATTTGTAGGCTTTTTTTAATTTTGTGCAAATTTACTGAAAAAAATTTTTAATTGCATATTTTCAAAAATCTCTAAATTATCTGCAAATTTGCAATAATTTAGAGATTGATGATGTAAAAATGACTGATTTTACCTTTTTTATGACCAGAGACAACAAAAAATCTATCTGAAAATAGTAGTAGTACCGATATAAAATCGAAATGTTTCAAAATTATACAACCCCATTTTTAAAAGCCGAAAGGTCTTTGAATTCATTTTTTTGTACCACTGGTATAATTATCGAGTGATTACGGTATTTATAAAAAAAATCGAATAATAATCGAATAAAATTATTTTTATGTCTAAAAGTAGTTTGTCGCGAAGATAAGCGTGTTGTTGGGGAAAGTTTCACGAATTTGGGGAAGAGATATTTCATTATGGGAAAAAATAATCTCCTATAAATAAATCTGTCCGATTTCTCTCTTTTTGAAAAGGTCATAAGAAAATAAGGGTTTGAGAATCCCAGAAACTTTCACTGTAAACCTTTTTTCCAGCTAAATATAAATTATTTCTATCGTTTTTTACGCGTTTTTAGTTAAAAGATTGAGCAAGTGGAAAATATTTGACGATTTTATTCAGATTATAAACAAGGAAAAATTTTCGGACAAGTTTTAAAGAATTTGTTGCAAAATTTTTTTGAATTTAAAAAAAAACAGCAAACTTAAGGATTCAAAAATTTTATTAAAATTTACAAAATTGTTAAATCTAAATAACTATAACAAACCTTTATTTACGATAAAAAAAAATAAAATCTCTGAATGCTTAGAGCGGCTAAGAAAAATGGAAAAATCTACCTTGTTCAAATGATTAAAACCTATTCTAATATTTTTTACACAATAAATTCTAAGATTCGATTTTTTTTATTTGAGATTATTTGCGTGAACAAACTCCATTCGCACAACAAGTTTTACATCCTTCCATAAAATTAAATTCTCCAGTTGGAAATCCAAATCCATATTGATTGTTAAAATAAACCATTTTTTATATTATTTCTTAATTCTTTTTTACTTTATTTTATTTTGATTTTCGATTATGGATTTTTACCATTCTTTTATATCTTTTTTTTCCAAATCTAATCAATTAAGAAACCCATTTAGAATAAAGTTTCCAACTTAATCAACCATTTCCTCGGTAAAAAAAAAATATTCTTATATTTCAAGTGTAATATTTGAAACGTTGATGAAAAACTTGGGTGTAAATTAAAGCTAGGAAAAAGAATAAAAATATTAATGAGATAATTGGCAATTTGAATCGTTTGATAGAAACCATATTTAATATTTTAATTTTTTTTAAATCCTACGCTTCTTGGAACTTGCTTTTGATATTATATTTATTTTCAAGTTAAAAGGTTCATTTTTAAGCAATTCATTTTCGAATGGAAGGTTTTTTATTAATTGGAAATAAAATGTAAAATTTATTCAATTTTTTTTATTTTCATTTTGAGTTTTCAGATTTAAAAAAGTTTATTTATAAAAATTTTTTTTATCAATAAATAATATTCATTTCTTTAGAATGAAGACTTCGAATCATCAATTTAATTTCATTCTTTCAGGTTAAAATTAAGTAATTCTTTAAAATGCTTTTATGAAAGGTTTTTTAAAAAGCTTCAATAAAAACTAACATCCTGAGCTATAGTTACAGTTATTTGTAACTAAAGCTAAGACATCTTAAAATGGGTTAATTGAGCGTTGAGATATGGTTACGCATTACGTGACCAAATTGAATAAAAAAATTAAAATTTAATCATCTCAAAAAAAAATCAAAACTTTTGATGATTAATTGTCCCTTCTTATGTACCTTTAAGTGTTCACATGTCTAAAACTAGTTTTTTCATATTGATCTAGTCTTAAGATTTATAAAAATTGAGTGATCGGAACACTCCGCTAATCTTCTCCTGCCCTTTGATGTCACTCAAAATAGTCACTGATTAATTTTTAATTAAGCATAAAAATGTTTTTAAGAATGGATTTAAGTTATTAGTTATGAGATGTTAAATTCTTGCCCAGGAACCTTTTCCTGATATGCATAGGATCCTTATCCAGAACGGTTTAAGATCTTAAAAAGATTAAGATTCCAATTTTTTTCTTGAATTTTCTTATGGTAAAATTTTTCGATCTTGTTTGATTTGAATAAATCTTTCCGATGTTAGGTTGATTTGAGCTTCAAAAATTTGAGTAAAAGAAAGATTTTAGTCAAATTTCTAACACGTTGACAAACAAATTAAAAATATTATTTTATAAATTCGCTTCAAATTATAGCTTGAAATAAACTAACGAATTTATGAAATCTAAAAGAACAAAATCATTTTAAATATTATTATTTAAAGATTTTGACTTACTACATACCAACGAAAAAAAAAACTTAATTATTGTAAATTAATCATAAAATATTCCCTTTTTTTGAAAATATTTCAACAAAATTAAAAAAATATTTAATTTAGAAAAAAAATGACCAGTCTATAAAAATCTAGGTAAGATTTTTCAAATTTTGCTTCTCTAATATATAATCCACCAAATAATATAAGGTTAATACTACTCAGTTAATTTTAAACAAGTCTTTATAAATCTCTAAAAATTAGGTTAATCCCTATATTGGATGCATTATCTAATATTATAGTAGCCTGAATTTTTTCGAGTTTTATTTTTTCCTCTTTTAATTTGAATATTAAAAAAATGCACTTTTTTAAAAATGAATTTTATTTGTACAGGAAGCAAATTAAGAAGCGAAACGTTCCAAATCAGAACAAAAATTTTAGAAAAAAATTTAAAATGAGTGAAGAGACAATTGTAAGCAAAAAGAGAACACTTGAATCTGACTCAGATTTAAGTCAAGATTCGAGCAAAAGACTCAAAATTTCAAATGAATCATATGTAAAATCACATAATTATAAAAATTCAATTCAATATATTCACGAAATTCCGAATATTCAGCCTATTAAATTTGAAATGTTGGCTCAAGAGGGTCAAGCGCATAAACCGGTGTTTAAATTTTGCTTAAACATTAACATTGAAGGTCAAGCAGTAGCATTTTATTCATCTGGAGCATCTAAAAAACAAGCTAAAATAATAGCAACATTGAAAGCAATATCGCATCTAATAGATTTACCAAGCTTTTTTCATCCAGATGAAATTGAAGCTTATAAATATTTAATTTCAGTTGAATCAAAAGTAAATAATATTGATAAGAGTGCTTTAGAAAAATTTGAATCTAGCTCTTTCGATGTTTCCGTGCCAGTCGCTGAGACAAAAATATGCGAAATTAAAAGTGTAAATCCTGTTAAAAATGAAGCAATTCTAAAAGAAATAACAACAGAAAGTTCCAAATTGGAATTTGATTTAAAAACTAAAGAGATAATATCTACTAGAAATTCATTGACTATTCTTAATCATCTATTGCCTAAAAAATTATATACAGAAAATTTAGTCGAAGAATCCGGCCAAGCTCATTCGAAAATATTTAAATTTGAGATTAGGGTAATTAGAGACGAACTCAAACAGAGTAAAATTCAATTCTACTTAGATTTAGAAAATGAAAGCTCAAAGATTAAAGATTCACCGTTGTTCAAAAATTTAGGAGATGAATTTATTTTTTACGGTATTGGAAGCACTAAAAAAATTGCCAAATCTCGAGCTGCACAACATTTGCTAGAAGTACTTTTCAATATTAAACTATCAAATCCTGGTAAGTAGAATTTTTCTTTTAGATATTTACTCTTTTTTTCTAAAAATTTTAACATTCATTTTACTTGGAATATACTATTGTGGCCTTTCACTTCTTCCTTTTATGAACATTCACGTCTTTTTTGATTTCACGAACTTTTAAGAGATTAAACTTTGAATACAGTAGTTATTATGATTTTTTAACCAAAAGCGTTAAACACCGTTACCAAAAAAATGTTAGCATTAGTAAAAATCGATGAGTTATTTAAGCAATAAAAGCGTTAGAAAAATCAGGCAAAGCGTAATTGTGATTTTAAGGAAAAAACAAAAGCGTTAGACTAGGGAAATAAGCGTTAGACTGGAGAAATAAAGCGTTAGGGTGGTGAAAAAGAGCGTTAGACTGGGGAAATAAAGCGTTAGGGTGGTGAATAAATACGTTAGACTACTAAAACAAAGCGTTAGAAAAAAGGTATGGCCTCTATAAAAAAGTTTTTCCATTCAGCATTTTTACAGTATTTCTAATGAATTTTTTACTAAATTTGTTGAATGCGAGAGTATTTAATAAAAGATGTTGTGAAAATAAAATCGTTGTAAACCGAAAAAAACCGTTGGACAAACTGTTTGGAGGGGTAATATAAGCGCTAGACCAAGCGTTAGGAGGGTAAAAAATAGCGTTAGGTAGAGGGTTAGACCAAGTAATAGGAGGGTAAAAAAAGCGTTA
>NTPY01000275.1:182723-199048 GCA_002922825.1 Brachionus calyciflorus
GCGAAATTAAAAGTGTAAATCCTGTTAAAAATGAAGCAATTCTAAAAGAAATAACAACAGAAAGTTCCAAATTGGAATTTGATTTAAAAACTAAAGAGATAATATCTACTAAAAATTCATTGACTATTCTTAATCATCTATTGCCTAAAAAATTATATACAGAAAATTTAGTCGAAGAATCCGGCCAAGCTCATTCGAAAATATTTAAATTTGAGATTAGGGTTATTAGAGACGAACTCAAACAGAGTAAAATTCAATTCTACTTAGATTTAGAAAATGAAAGCTCAACGATTAAAGATTCACCGTTGTTCAAAAATTTAGGAGAGGAATTTATTTTTTACGGTATTGGAAGCACTAAAAAAATTGCCAAATCTCGAGCTGCACAACATTTGTTAGAAGTACTTTTCAACATTAAACTATCAAATCCTGGTAAGTAGAATTTTTATTTTAGATATTTGCTTATACTCTATTTTTCTAAAAATTTTAACATTCATTTTACTTGGAATATACTATTGTGGCCATTCACTTCTTCCTTTTGTTAACATTCACGGCTTTTTTGATTTCAAGAACACGAACTTTGAATACTTAGTTTTTGTAGATCTTAAGGGTCAAAATTAAGTAAAATTTTTCCAATTATTTTCCATATTCTGAGAAAAAAGCATTTTTTCAAGATATTTTTCGGAGACAAATTTTTTCATTAATATTTTAAGTTTTCTAGAATAGATTAAGAAAAATAAATTCATATTAGGAATCAGAGACAAAATAATATTGCTTGGAAAATTGAGAAATTTTATTTTTCCCTTTACAATTTTTTGTGGAAATTAACAAAATTTAAGTAAAACAAAAATAAATATCCAAAAAAACTACGGTTTATAGTTTCGGGAAGCTTTCAATCCAATATTCTGGTAAAATAACTGTTTGTATGCTTTTGGATTTTACGTATTTTTCGGCATAATTTAGTAAATTTACCTAGATTACGTAAAATTTGGTAACTTTACTTAAAATAGAAATATCCATTTTTCCCAAAAAAAAATCAAGACGATTTAAGTCGCCTTTAAAAAAAACACTTATTAAAGTTTTTTTATTAAAGAGGATGATTTAGCATTAAGTGAAGAGCATGATGAAGAAATTGGTATAAAATTTAAAGACTTTGCTGATAATTTAAATGATTTAATCAATAAGAAATACCGCGAGTTAGTAGAACAATTGTCCGGAGATAATGAATTCAATCCAAATAAATTTTTAAATGTTTACTCAGGAATAGTTCAATCAAACGGTATTGATGTTAGTACAGCCAAATTAATATGCATTACGACAGGTACTAAATGTATTGGTGGTGAATACATGAGTCTTTTAGGCTCTTCTTTAAATGATTGTCATGCTGAAATATTAAGTGTGAGAGTACTAAGGAAATATTTACTAATAAAACTAAAAGAATATATTAGTGGTGATTATAAATCTGATATTTTTGAAATGAACGATGAGACAAATCCACCATATCGTATAAAAAAAAATGTAAATTTTCATTTATTTGTTTCGTCGGCTCCATGTGGAGACTCGAGAATTTTCTCTATAAATGATAATGTGAGCTGTGAATCAATTGATAGTCATCCGAATCGAAAAGTTCGAGGTTTATTAAGGGCAAAATTAGAGTCTGGAGTGGGTACTATACCAGTAAACTCTCATGAAAGGTTACAAACATGGGATGGAGTACTATTAGGTGAAAGACTTAAAATAATGTGTTGTTCTGATAAAGTATGTAAGTATAATATCCTCGGAGTCCAGGGTGCTTTACTTAGTCATCTTATAAAGCCTGTTTATTTCGAAAGCGTTATTATTGGCGCTTTATACAACAAAGAACATCTAGCTAGGGCCTTGTATGGAAGGGCAATCGAAGTATTATTAATTTTTTCTAACAAAAAAATGAAATAAAAATTTAAATTTAAATTAATTCGAAGAGTTCCTCAAATTTACCAGATGGTTTTAAAGTTCACAAGCCAATATTAAGTTCAATAACGAATAGTTTACAACGTCAGACGAGTAAACCAGCGACCAAGTCTCTAATATGGTCAGATATATTGAGTCAATTAGAAATAATTAATTGTAAATTAGGGAAAAAAGAAGATGGTAGCCATTCCGAGTTGTGTAAATATGAAATGTTTAAATTGTGGATAGAGATTGTTCAGTTAATTAAAATGAAAAATTTCGATTTAGAAATAATCAAAGAGTTGACTTATGATAAAGCTAAAAGTCTAGCTAAAAATTATCAAGATGCTAAATTTGCATTTTATAAATGTCTAATGGATAAAAATTTGGGAAAATGGTTAACAGCTCCCATAGAGCAAAACTTTTTTAATCTTTAATCATTTTTTAATTGAAACTATTTGTTTAATAATTTCATCACGTTTAAATTAATTTTTTTTTTTAATTATTTGCAAAAAAAAAATTTTTTGTACATTTTTGTTTTGTTCCTTTATCATTCAATAAATTTTGTTTCAGATTTTTTTTGTAAGAATTTTGTTAATGTCAAAGTATACTGAAAGCGAGTGAGCTACAAAATATATTTTATATTAAATATCCAGTTATAGATTTAATAAATATCGCTAAATTACCGTATTATCCTTTCTTGTAATTGCACTAATGTTGGGAGTTGACTAAAAATAAATTTTTTGCATAAGTAAATTTCTAAAATAAGTTGACAGTCTGTTTAAGACGTTGTTTAAAAGCATCTAAAAAGATTTTAAACAGTCCAAAAGCAATGAGGTGTTTAAAACGATGCTTTTGCTTAAGTAAAAAATTCATTACATTTTTCGAAAAACATGCTTAAAGGATTGCTAAAGAGGATGGTTTTTTTTTTCAAAACTTGCTCTTAAGCTCTTTAAGACATTGTCCATGAGATGTTTAAGACCATCTTAAGTGTAAAACTCTTAATTTAATATAGATAAAAAGGTTTTAAAGAATTTTTCTTGAAATCTCCTCTTAATCCTCATTTTTGTCGACTTTTTTCCTTTCACTAGAGTCGATTCGATAAAAATAAAAGTAAGAATACTAAATTGCACTGTTAAATCACTTATTTTAACACGAGACTAAAACACATCAATTTTTATAATGCTAAAAATAAATACAGAAAAAAGGCTAAGCTTTAAAAATAAAACACCATAAAAATATGAGAAAAAAATAATTTTCTTTAAGTCGATGCCAACAAAAAAGACTTCCAACACTAATATAGTCCCCTAATTATTAGTAACTCAGTAAGAAATATTAAATAGTTCGACAACAGGAAGTTTCGAGCGGTTCAGCAGTTCAACCGAATTTCAGAAAATTTTGGTCACAATTTTGCCAATCTTGAAAAAAACGAAAAGATGAAGGAAAAAACATGGAAAATTATGTAATTTGAGCAAAAATTTTTTATTAGTATTTTTTTTTTCGAAATGTTTCTCAACATTTTTCAAGTTTAAGGCGATTGAATTAATGAGATACACTTATGCTTTTCTCCTCGCAAAAGAGTTTAACATTTGCATGTATTTTCGTTTTTTTTTCAAGGAGATATGACAATCTGAAAATTCGCGATAAAAAGATTGGCATAATTGTGGCCAAAATTTTCTGAAAATCGAAGTTCTGACATCATAAGATTTTTCATCATAAAATGTTAAGGAATGTTACGGTTTTTTATTTTGAGGTAATACATTCGAAAATGAACTGTTGAACTGCTGAACCGCTCGAAACTTCCTATTGCCAAATAAATTGAATTGTTTCCGAAAAACCATTAAAGGAAATAATAGTGTATCGACTAATCCAGAATAAATCAAATATGGAAATTTATGTAAAAAAAAGAACTTTTCTCGTTTCATATTTTTCATTTGTTACAAGATGCTTTCATAGAGCCAAATTAGAAGAAAATTATTGAATTATATAATTATTTTATTTAAAATTAACAAAATTTACATTGAACAAAAATCTTAAATATACTTTCAAGTAAAAAAAATTATGTCGATGATTGTCTATAGCCTTTAGTATCTAATATTTTAACACCGCACATAGCACAAATTCCTTTTTTGTATGCACATTGTTGACAGTAGTACGAGTTTGCTTGATGTACAACCTGTTTACATATACGACACTTGTCAAATTTGGTTGTATACGGATTAAATCGAGACTTTTTCGAAGTAAGTGCTTTATTTTCATTTACTGCTCGACCACCGCTTTCAGTCGTATTTCGAGCGCCTTCTTTCCATGTGTCTGGCGTAATTACTTTACCCAATTTTTTAGTACATTTTTCACAAACCATTTTTATAACTTATTTCGAAAGAAATTATTTTAATTATGTTTAAATTAGGCACTTACTTATATAAATATTAAAAAATTTTTCATTTGTTCATAGCATTCATTTAGCAATCTCAACTAAATTTACTTTAGGTTCGTTTTTAAACCACCGTTAAATAAAAGGAAATTAATTATTTTGGGATCTTTGAGGTTTAAAAAATATCCAAATTTAAATAGCCAGTTTAGATTTGAAATTTCAAACCAATAATAGCCTTTGCCAAAGCTTAAGGACAAAAAATAAACAACTTTTAGATTGAAATTATTCATAAATATTTTTTTTTATTAATAAATTAATTCAGCTAAATTCAAAAAGAAAATATTAATATTTTTTTGTTAAAATTAAATTTTTTTTTTCTTTTGACTCATATAGATAACAACGTCAGAAAATGAATTTCGATGAACATTTACATCAAATTTTAAATAGCTGTGATAAAGATCAATTGAACAAATACTTGAACGATGAGGAACAAACAGATTTACTTGTCAAATCAATGGAATATTATCAACAATTGTTGAAAGACAAAGAGAACTTACAAAATAGAAATAAATTAATAGCTGAATCGAATTTGAGATTAGAACCTGTTTTGAACAATGTTAAAACACAATTGAAACAAGCGATTAGTGAATTTGAAGAAGCCAAAACAGAATACTTATTATTAAAAGAAACTCACGATGCTCAATCTTTGGCCAATGGTGATTTTTCTTTAAAATCCGTATATAATATGTTGTTACAAAATGCTACTAAAGAGGAAGAGGAATCAGATAATCAAGCTGATAAATTTTTTTGTTCGTATAATGTACAACATAATGATGAAGAATTGAATAATTTTCAGCGTCAATTTCTCGAGGAAAGAACTCAAGTTCATCTCAAGAAAATTAAAGCTGATAAACTTAAGGAGCTTTTACCACAATAGATCAAATTTTCAACGATGATTTTACATAATTTTTTTTTTAAATTTATTATTTATAAATATATTTTTTTATTTTCTAAATTATTTTAAATCCTTTGATTTTCTTAAAATTATTTGTTTCCCTAAAGATCATCAATATGTGCCATAAAAAGCTCATTTTGTTTTCATAAACGACCAAAATATTTTTTTTAAAGTTCAATAGTCTCTAAAATTTAAAAATTAGATTACCTTATCATTAGAATTTATTCGAATATTTAAAGGTTTTTTCAAGAATCTTAATTTCTTTTAACTAAAATCTCTGGGATATTGAATATCTAAATTTTTCTCTTAGTTAGCAAGCTTAATATGAACTTTTTGAAAACAGTTTTTTTTTTTAATTTTTGGGTCTATTGTATTAGGTGACCAGTTGGTCACATAAAATGTGACCAATTTCATCAATTGTAATATGTGACCAAGACTGGTCACCTAAATTTTTGAGGGGTAATATGTGACCAAGATTTGGTCACATAATTTCTACTTTGGTCACCTAATTATTACATTGGTCACATAATTCTTTGATTGGTCACCAAATATTAGATTGGCCACGTAATTCTTATTTTATTAAACTTGAGATTGAATTAAAGTAAAGTTGATTTTGAAGAAATAAGACTTATAAAATTACCAAAATTTACCTAATCATCATCTTAAAATTAAGAAATACAAAAAGTTTTGAAAAATTATTTTCAAAATAAATGCTGAAATTGCTAGGTAAAACTTGATAGTATTAAAGTTAAGAACTTAATCAATGAAAAAAGAGGCTATTGAGAAACTAAAATTTAAAAAATCGACTACCGAAGAGGCTAAAGCACCTTAGATAAAAAACAATGCGATGTAAAGTGTCCAGAATCAGACAATTATTTTGAGCATCAAGGGCTCAAAATACACATGACAAGAAACATTAAATTTTTAAATTAAAAAATTTCACAAATTTTTATGGTCACAAAATTCTTTCTTTGGTCACATAATAAAATTTTTGGTCATGTAATTAATTTTAAATTTTATAATTAATTTTTTTTGGTCACATATTACCCCCCAAAAAATTAGGTGACCAACTGGTCACCTAATACAATAGACCCTAATTTTTTAAATTAAACATTACTTCATTTATTTTGATAAATTTCTCTAGAAATGAGTGAAAAACTGGAATCATTCCTTTTCAAATCAATATCATATAACATGATATTACAACTTTCATTTCGAATATTAAGTTTTGTTTTGAATGCCATTCTATATCGTAACGTACACACCGATCTAATTGGCGCATGTAATTTTCGCTTAGCCCTTCTATACACAACAATTATGTTTTTATCACGCGAACCATTCCGTCGAGCCTTGCCAACAATCACAACAATAAAACAAAAAAATCAGTTATCAAAATTTGTCAATTCGTTATGGCTAGTTTTACCGAGTGGAATAATCATATCGATATTTTTCGGTGTTTTATGGAATTTTTTTGAAAAACCTAGTGAATTAACCGTCAAAAACTATGACTTTTCAATTATTTTATTGTGCTTTTCGTGTTTAATCGAGTTATGTGGTGAACCTAGTTATTCACTAAGTCAAATGTTCTACCTAGCCAAATTGAAAGTTATAATCGAAGCGTCTTGTTTATTAATTTTTAATTTGATCTTTATCATATTAGCTTTGAATTTCCCTCAACTAGGAGCTCTCTCTTATTCAATTGCGAGATTTATAAATGCTTTATTGTTTGTAACATCTAATTTTTATTTTCTGTTAAAAAATAAACCGAAAGATTTCGATCTCAACTTAAAAAATCTATTTCCTAATTCAATATTCCAATATGACATTGATTATTTAAAACTAGTCAAAGCTTACTATGCTCAATCACTATTTAAACAAATTCTTACAGAAGGTGAACGTTATTTAATTACATTTTTTAATTTATTAACTTATAGTGAATCTGGTATTTATGACATAATTAATAATTTAGGATCGCTATTTGCCAGATTTGTTTTTTTACCAATAGAAGACGCCTCATATATATATTTTACAAATTCTTTAAAGCGTGGTATCGGCTATAAAAATCAAACAAGCTCAAAGACAAAAACCTATTTTGAATTTTTATTAAAAACACTAAGTACGATTGGCCTAATTGTTTTAATTTTTGGTCAATCTTATTCTAGACTTTTACTTCAAATTTATGGAGGTTCAAAGTTAGGTGAGAATGATATATGTGTGAATCTATTAAAATTTCATTGTGTTTATATTTATCTATTGGCAATCAATGGTATTACCGAAGGTTTTTTCAATGCAACAATGTCCGACAGCCAAATAAATAAGCATAATTATAGATTAGTGCTTTTTTCCATTTTATTTTTGCTGTTTAATTTTGTATCAGTTAAATTATTTTCAATTTATGGTTTTTTGGCCGCAAATTGTATGAATATGCTGATCAGAATTTTATTCAGTTCAATTTATATTGGAAATTTTTTTGAGGGTTTTCAATTTAAAAATGAAAACTTTTTAAGCGTATCTACTACATATGATATTTTGAAGGGATATTTTCCTAATCTTAAACTAAGTCTTGTATTTACTGTTGCCTTATTAATTGGTAAATTCAGTGAGATTTATTTTACACAAAGTCCAATTATTCACTTGGCAATTGGAATTATTCTCTTTGGATTAACTTGTCTATCTGTTTTACAAGAAGAATCTCAAATCAAAGATTTTGTAAATGATATGCTTAGAAAATTAAAAAGAACTTGAATAATTATTATAAACAATATTTTTTTATTAGTATAAATAAAAAACTTGATCAAATTTTAGGTCTTAAAATGTCTTTTCCAGAGAAAACCCTCTTAAAATGTAAAAAATTAGAACAAAATTTTTAAAAAGTCACTATGATTCAGTAAGAGAAATTTTATTTACGTAAATATTTAAGTGATTCAAAGGATATGCATGAAATGAATTTCTATTATATTTCAACTACAGAATATGTAAAAAACAAAAAGCAAAATTTCGAAATTTTTTTTTATAAATTGTGAGAAATTTATCGCATTAAAAACATTGAATAGTATTTTGAAATAAATAGTTAAGATAAAATGAGTCATTATTATTACGGGTATCCAGGTTATGGATATGGTGGATTTGGTGGATATTCAGGCTACGGTGGATATTATTCCGGATATGAAGGTCATTATGGCGGACATTTTGGACACCATGGTCATCACTATAGAAGAAGCTTCTCTTTCTCGGATTAAAATTTTTTCGTAAATTAATTTTTATCATCTATTTTACCTAGAAAGAATATTAATTTTTTTTTATAAATAAAATAATCAAAAATATTTTAAATTGTATAAATCTTTTAACCATATAAGGTCAGCTGCATCAAGTATTAAAAGACTTAAAAAATGATATGATTTTTTGATTTGGCAAAATTTCGAAGTTCACCAAGGTTAACAACTAAAAAAAAATATTGGTATGAGAATTTAATGGAAAAAAATGGTTTTTGAATATAGGAAATAAAAATTGTTAAGTTTAAAAAATGGTTATTTCTAAAAACTCATGAAGTTATCCTAAAACAAAAAGTAAAAAAACGTTATTTACTTAAAAATACCATTTTAAAAATTTTAAAAAGACACCTAGAGTTTCGTATTTCATTTTTTTTCTTTCTTTTGGAATAAGATTAAATTCAAAAGTTTTGATTTTGTTATAAAAAATTCAGTTAAATTAAGTTAGATACGAATCAAATTAAAATTACGCACCAATTACGCGTACTTTTTTTAATTTAAAAATAAGGAACCTTGAAAAAACATCTACTAGGTGTTTTTAATGAATTTCTTGCTTTTGAATGTTCATGAACGTCCACTAATGGAACACGTGAATGGCCACCAGTGGATCTTACTTATCGTTTCATGATTTATCTAATTTTCTGCATAACATTATATTTTTAATTTTTTAGCTTTAGTTTTAGGCCATAGTATTCTACAATAAAAATTTATAATTGCTCAAATTTAAGAAAATTTAGATATGTTAAAGTATTTTTAATATTTTTATTTTATCAAAATTTTTTTTACAAAACAATTAAACCTAGCCTGTTGAATTTTGTAATCAAATAAATAAAAAATAAATAAAACCTATTCTAATATTTTTTAACCAACAATACTCTAAGATTTGATTTTTTTCACTTTACATTTTTTAAGTGAACAAACTCCATTTGCACAACAAGTTTTACATTCTCCCATAAAATTAAATTCTCCAGTTGGAAATCCAAATCCATATTGATTGTTAAAATAAACCATTTGTTATATTATTTCTTAATACTTTTTTGGTTTTTATATTTTATTTTATTTTGATTTTCGATTATGGATTTTAACTATTCTTTTATATCTTTTTTTCCAACCCTAATCAATTAAGGAAACCAATTAATATTCAATCAACCATTTCCTCGTTAAAAAAAATTTATTTTTATAATTCAAATGTATTGTTCAAACGTTGATAAAAAAACTTGGGTGTTAATTAAAGCTAGAAAAAAATAAAAATTAAGTATATGTTCAGCTTTTTGAATGCTTTGGTAAATATCTTTTTGAAATTTGATTTTTATTATTTTTAGTTGTTCCCACGCTTCTTTAATAAAATATTGATATTCTATTTTCAGGTTAAAAAGTGGATTTTGAAAAAATTAATTTAACGACTCACACTTTAAATCGAAACTTCAAATTAAATTGCAAATAAAATCAAATTGATTATTATTTTCTTTGGTGCTTTTAGATTTATTTAGCTAAACAATTTTGACAGTGAAAATCGTGCTTTTGAAAATTACTTTGTGATATTGCAAATTGAAACTAACTTTTAAAAATTAACATATTAAATCTCTCATTGGATAAATATCCAAAGTGTCAAACCCGGTAACTCTACAACTATCAGACACCATTAACATGGTTAAAGAAAGTATGATGATGCTTGGTCAATACCCCGATCAATCACAAAGTTACGTTAACGCTCTAACCAACGAACAACAAAACAGACACTCAAGAACCGCGCCATATCCAACTCCAAGTAAAAGAAATGTAAATGTACCTAACATGAATAGCTTTAACCAATACCCTTTTCAATATTAAACACACCAACAACAACAGCCACTTTTATTCACCAACACCCCAATATACCCAAATCAGTTTAACAACCAATTTCACAGTTATTACTCGCCTAATCAACAAGAAAACTCTCATTCCCAAACTATGAATAATCAGTTAACCAGAACTCAACAAACTAGCAATCACACAAACCATTTTGATGACAAAATTTATGATCACATACCAAGCCAAACAGGCCATACAAGCAAAACAATAACACTCAAGTTCACAGGCAAAAATACCCCTATACCGAACAAATATAGAGATTATTTCGAACTCGACCATGAAATTAAAAAATTCAAACCTAGAATTTCTATCAACACGGCTTTTATAAACGATAAAAATGAGTTAATAATCAAATCAGACGACGAAAAAAGTATTGTTGACTTAAAAAATTGGCCAGATAACGCATTTGAATGCGGATTAAGTCAGGTAATAAAACAATCTAAATACTACTTAGCATTACACAACGTTGATACATCTTTTAATATCAAATCAGGTAACATTAAAAAATTATGTAAAAGAAAACTTCCAAACTGACAACATGCTAAGGATGATTAAAAAATCATCAAATTAACCACTTACATTGGTTAAGGCGTTCACATCTTGTGTGAATAGTTTTAACAAAACTATTCAAGACGGTTACATCAAAATCGGCTACACCAGAATAAAAGTCCCAGCATGGAAATTTGGCACAACCCCTGACCAATGTTTTAAGTGCCAAAAATTTGGTCACTCTCAAAACAACTGGTAGAGCAAGGACTTTATTTGTTTACGTTGTGCTGGTAAACATCACTATAAAGACTGTAAAATAACAAATGCTGAATACTATATATGTGCAAATTCTAATCTCATGTTCTAAAGAGTGTAAAATCCTACAAGAAGCAGTTAATAAAAAAACAAAACAAACAAGAATCCAATAACAATCAAAATTTTATTAAAATCAAATCAAATTTTAGTAAGCAAAAAAAAGAAAATCAAGATATTTTCAAAAACCTAAACAAAATTCAATCAACTGTCGATTATGACCCAAGCCCATTTTTAGATTTAATACATAAATATCTTGATCAAGAATGTAAGCGGAAAATTGCGGCCATTCTAGTCCCAGTTCAGGAACACGACCCAGAAATGGACCAACAAAATGCTTATTTCGAAAATGAGAATGATCAACAATAAATCCAACATAAATATAATGCATTGTAATTGCCAATCAATTTGAAATATCGAAAAAATATCATTAATTCAAGACTTAATTTTTAGAAATAAAATAGAAGTTTTGAGCCTAAATGAGACCTTTTTAAAACCAAAAGATGATTTTAAACTAAACGGCTTTGACATTTATAGAGCAGAAAGAATAGATAAACGTGGTGGTGGAGCAGCTCTAGCTATCAAAGAAAATATAATATCTAAAAAATGGTACTGTCCTAGGTTAAACACTAAAGGTAAGTTATTAGAAGCATTTTTATCAAAACACAATTTACAGGTATTAAACTCAAACAAAATAACTTACAAACGAGGTAAAAGTATACTTGATTTATCAATTTGCTCAAATCAAATAACAAACAATTTTATAAACCATACGGCTATTGATCTTACGATAGGTGATCATCAACCAACAATTACCTCTTTTAGCTTGAAACCAACAAGATACACTAAATCATACACAAAAATAAATTGGGAAAATTTTAAAAAAACAATGTCAACTAAAATAGAAATAAATAAGATACCAACTATCGACCAATTAAAAAATGAAGCAGATTTAATTACCAAAGATATTCAGTCAGCAATAAAAAATTCAACAATAATGTATAATGTTAACTCAAAATGTTCTAATTCTAGTACTTAACTTGTGTTAAGGACTAGTGAAACATGCTTTATTAAAAATAATTTCTCTTTTTTGTAGTTCTTTTCTTTATAAATATAATTAAAATAAATAAATAATGTTAAAACCACAATAAATCTTTGATTTAAACCGTTCTCAACCGTAAAATAAACCGTGAGACTACGTCTAAACTAAACGAGTCCTCAACAGTGGCGTCCCTAGCATGAGTGAAGCCAAAAAAACAGAATAGATATTTAATTTATTCAAATTCAAAATTGCAATTTTTTTCTTCTATACGAAAAATTCTTCAGTTGAAACCTCGTGTTTCACAAAATCCGTAAATAGAAAAAATTAAAATGTTGAAAAAAATTGTTGTCGATTATTTTCTAATCGTGTTATGCTTTTCAAATGTTCAAACGCTTTGCTTGTTCAATTGCGACGAACAACCGAAAATAAAAGTAGAACCAATCAAACCCAAATTTAATTTTTACGAGAGTTTTTTCATTATGATGACTCATTTCAAGGCAATTATTTCTGAATCGCTAAAGTTCTTATTTAAAATGTTTGAATGGACTATTTATTTAAATACAAGTTATGCTATAATTGCAATTCTTGTAACCGTAAATTTATTACTAATTATTGAAATAAAAAAAGGAAGGCATCCCTAAAAAAAACCGTCAACAGTGTCTTCAGCTCCAACTCATCTAGCAATACCACACACGTTAATCTTCTCAATACCGTTCATTGTGATAAAATACCACAAAGTAATCAAAACAACAATGGATATGGTTATAAAAATATAATCGAAATCAAAATACCATTGTTAACCGAAAATTCTAATCTACAAAATTATTAGTGTTCAATCTATAAAATGTAGAAAAACAAGAATGGATTGCTTTAGCTAATGCTTTTATTGACGAAAAAATTATTTCTAAATTAACCGATCTTAATTCACTCTTAAATGGAGAAGAAGGATTTGAGCTCTTAAAAATAGAGTTAAATAAGTAATTCAGCAAACAAGATGTTAAAATAAGCAAAACCGAAAATTAAAATGATTTTTAATTGTTTTTCGAAAGAAACCAATTGGCGAATGAAAGTGTGGAAAATTTCGCCTTAAACATTAAATCATTAATTACCAAGAATTTTCAAAAAAGTCAAATAGACACATTTGAGGATCTATTAAAACAAAGATTTGTCGAAGGTATAAACATCACTGGACTTAGAGAAAAATGCCGGGAAAAACTCAAAAAGTTTGGTCGACTAAACCAAGAATTAACATTTGATCAAATCGTAAATTATGCAATTGCTAAATTTAATGGATTTGATACAAATGTAGAAACCGAATCGGATGGATAAAATAAAACATTTCGTTTTAAACAACTGTCACCGATTGTCAACAATAGCCAACAAGCTAGACATTCGAACAATTATAATAATGATAAAATGCGTTCTCAGAGTAATTATCCGAATAAACAAAGATATGAAACACGATTTCAATCGAGACTAAATCAACAAAATTCGGACTCCAATAATCGAAATATGTCTGAGGTCAATTTAATTCAAGCCGAAAATATACCGGTACTAACTGGCAAAGCAATATTTAACAAAACATTAGCTTCTTTTGTATTTGATACTGGTGCTGGAACAACCGTAATAAATGAACTACTTTATGTGAGAATAAAAAAAGAAGAACCCAAAACCGTATTAGAACCTTATAATGGGAAACCGATTTACTCTTGAAATAAACGATTGTATGTATATGGGCAGGCTAAGAAATTGTCAAATAACTGAAAACTCGGAAGAATCACTTAAAAACGTAAGAGTAATCGTTACTAATCATACATCAAAACATGAATGTCTCCTAGGGAGAGAAATTATGAAACAAATTCCATCAATTATTAAAAATTGATGGAATTTGTTTCATATGGAAAAAAACTTAAAATAAATTCAGAGGTAATTACTAAATTACACTTAGATCAAAAGGGTCTAAAAATTGAAACATACTATTCGACAGAACGAACCGTGGAGTTTGTCATTAATTTAGGTAAAGAAATTTTACTTTTTGAAAATAAAATTCTTAAACCGAATTTGAAAAAAATTATCGACTTCAAAACAATTAAAATTTTATTAAAATCAAATCAAATTTTAGTAAGCAAAAAAAAGAAAATCAAGATATTTTCAAAAACCTAAACAAAATTCAATCAACTGTCGATTATGACCCAAGCCCATTTTTAGATTTAATACATAAATATCTTGATCAAGAATGTAAGCGGAAAATTGCGGCCATTCTAGTCCCAGTTCAGGAACACGACCCAGAAATGGACCAACAAAATGCTTATTTCGAAAATGAGAATGATCAACAATAAATCCAACATAAATATAATGCATTGTAATTGCCAATCAATTTGAAATATCGAAAAAATATCATTAATTCAAGACTTAATTTTTAGAAATAAAATAGAAGTTTTGAGCCTAAATGAGACCTTTTTAAAACCAAAAGATGATTTTAAACTAAACGGCTTTGACATTTATAGAGCAGAAAGAATAGATAAACGTGGTGGTGGAGCAGCTCTAGCTATCAAAGAAAATATAATATCTAAAAAATGGTACTGTCCTAGGTTAAACACTAAAGGTAAGTTATTAGAAGCATTTTTATCAAAACACAATTTACAGGTATTAAACTCAAACAAAATAACTTACAAACGAGGTAAAAGTATACTTGATTTATCAATTTGCTCAAATCAAATAACAAACAATTTTATAAACCATACGGCTATTGATCTTACGATAGGTGATCATCAACCAACAATTACCTCTTTTAGCTTGAAACCAACAAGATACACTAAATCATACACAAAAATAAATTGGGAAAATTTTAAAAAAACAATGTCAACTAAAATAGAAATAAATAAGATACCAACTATCGACCAATTAAAAAATGAAGCAGATTTAATTACCAAAGATATTTAAAGGATAGTGCCCCAAATCATAAACCGTAGTCGGTCAGGAAGCTTAGGAATGATTATAAAGGACTATTTTTAGGTTTTCCTAGGTGAGAAAAACGAATTTAGAAAAAAAAAATTAAGGGAAAAAGTCGAACTATTGATCTCCAAGCCTAACCGTCTTACAGGGTATTTTTTAAAAATATTTAGAAAAAATAAATTCCCAATTTTTAATTTGATTTTTTCGAAAAGAGCATCATAAATAACCTAGAAAAACTAGTTTTCATGATTAAGTGAATATTTTTTAAGTTTTTTTTTTAATTTTTGTTGTTTTTTTAAAAAAATTAAAGTCTTTCGAGGAAAATTTTAATAGCACCTTGAAAAATCAGGAGACTTTACCTTTTAACGAATTTTTAGGACTTTGTTAATATTTCTTGGGAAGCCTTTTTTCAATAGCCTAAGTTTTTGTCTGAGCAATTTACTCGATTTTATTTAGTGCCCCAAATCATAAACCGCACTCGGTCAGGGAACTGAATTAGAGCCAGAAAACACTATTTTTAGGTTTTCTCAGAAAAAATTTAACAACGTCAAATCAAGTCAGCAAGACTGATCTAAATTTTTTATATGTTGTCTATTGGTGTCTGTTTTACATTTCTTGGGAAACCATTTTTTTTATTTTCAAATTTATTTGTCGAAAAAAATTCCTTCAATCTATAATAACAAATAAGGACGCTTTTATTTTCATTAATTTTCTTTTGAAAATTGAAAAAAAAACGTTAAATAAATATGAAATAATTAAAATTTTAATTATTTCATTTTAATTACTTGCAGTCATTTAGTTTGACAACAATGAGAATTTGCATTCAAACGTAAAACAAAAAAGAATTGTGATAATTTTTGAGATTTAAAATTATTATTTTTTTTTTATTTAACATATTGCATCAAAGATCAAAATTTTTTCAAATACTCGAAAAAATTTCTTAATTTTACCATTATTTTTAGATTTATTCCTTGTAAATGACAGCCTCGTTTGTCTAAACGTCGGACTGAATAAATAAATTTATCAAAAAAAGAACTTTGTTTTTATTTATTTGTTTTTCAAGTTTTCATCTATAGTCAACCAGAGCAAAAAATTCCAGCTGAACTCTGTTTGAAAACTTTTTTCAAATAATTTATGACATAAAGGCGCTCT
>NTPY01000275.1:208317-224733 GCA_002922825.1 Brachionus calyciflorus
CAAGTAAAATTTTTGTTTTAGTTCGTCAGACGAAAAAAAAATTTGTCTAATACTTTAGGAAAACGGAAGTTTTTAGTTTTATCTATGGTTTAGTTTTAAAAGATGCTTTTACTTTTAAAGTCAAAAAGTTTCAATAAATAAACATAGATAATAAAATATAATGTTAAATGTTCAATAAATAAATAATGTTAAATGGGGATTGTTACAAGTTAATCCCCACCAATGTAGTTTTTTTTTTCGAATTAAGAATTTTTTGCCGTTTTTGGACCATTTTTATTTTTTTTAATGAAAGAAACCAAGAAAAAAAATGGCGTGATAAAAGTATGTAAAATCTATTATGCATTATATTAATAAAAACAAATATATTTCAGTGATTAAAAAGAAAATGGTAACTAAAATTGGTGATCTAACTAAATATTTTTTCTATTAAAAAGTATTCAAGGCGATTTGTTCCTCAATTTTTCAGTGATAAAACCTAAATGTGACTAAAGTATGTGGTTATTCATTATTTCTTAAGCGATAGACTTTATAATTATGTTTTTCAATTGTCATACGTGATATTTCAACTCAGAATTTAGCTCTATAAATTTTTTTTTACGTCCTTAGACGCACATTAAAAGCACATGTATAGATATTTCTTTTGTTTCATGTAATAAAAGTTTTCTTTTCTGCTCTTCACGACCGAGTGCTTAGTAGCAAACTCCTTTTTACACAGCCGGTCGCTACACTTGCTACAATTCCCCTTTCGGAACCCTTATTTTAAGTCAACACGACTCGCAAGCCTGATTATCTCTTATCAGTCCCATTTGGTGGAGAATGGTTGCGCTCATCTAGAGTTACAATGCTCTGTATGTAACGCATCCGCTTAGCTTTTTGTTTATATGGCAAGTTTTTTTTT
This sequence comes from Brachionus calyciflorus, assembly GCA_002922825.1. NCBI lineage: Eukaryota > Metazoa > Rotifera > Eurotatoria > Ploima > Brachionidae > Brachionus > Brachionus calyciflorus. The sequence goes on from NTPY01000275.1 coordinate 209,216, forward strand.
AATTAGATATATTTCATTCATAAAAGGCCAATGAATGGAAGTGATGTTCGGAATGAATTACATCTTAAATCAAGCTTCAATTTGTCTTTAATCTATATTTGAAAAATAAAATTTGTTTTCTATTTTTTATTCAATAAAAATTTTGATTTTTCTTAGATTTTACCTATGCTTTTTAAAATTCAAATTTTTGTTTTTTTTCTTTTTTAGAAGACAGAAAGCTAACATCGCTATAGAATACATGCTTACATAATTAAAACTTGTATTATTTTTCAAATATAGATTAAGGTCAATTGAAGATTAAATTAGACTAAAATTCACTCATAACATCACTCCCATTCCTTTGCCTTTTTTGAATGAAATCAAGCATCAAAAAAATCTAATTAAAAAAAAAACTTGCCATATGCAAGTCGATTACGATTAATCTTTTTTATAATTTTGCATTTGAAATCTTACGATGTTAGAAAATTTCATCACTTATGTGAGAATTGTACCTTAGACCTTTCGCTCAAACACGACTTACACCACTCGGCCATGCGTTTACGTTTTCTTTTCTTCTTAAAGTCACTGATAAAAAGGCTGACTTGATACGTTGATTTTGGTTTATTTTATGAAAAATATTATTTATTTAAAGATTGTTGAAACAGTTTTTGATAATTTTTTTTTTATCTAATACGTAAATGATTAATTAAAGTAAATTTACGTAAAATTACTGTAAAATCTAAATCATCATACAAAAATTTTTCCCTTTTTTGAATTATGCTAGTATCAAATTAAAGAAGAGTGATAAATTCATATTAGAAAGCTTAATTAAACAATTTAAAAGAATATAATTTATATTTTCTTCTTTAAATTCAAAGTTATCAAATATTTAAACTCTTTGGAAATTTATTTACTCAGATTGTTTTTTTAACACTTGAGATACCTTAAAAAATTTTTATATTCAATTCAACAAAAAAATATTTTATCACCAAACACATAAATAAAGGGTTCTCAACGGCTAATAAATATTAAATAATAAAATTTAATTTCATGTGTATTTATTTTATTTAACTCAGTTTTTTATTTTTAATCATCATAATACTCATCTTCATCATTATCGTCGTCATCTGTAACACTTAAGGATATATGTGAATTATTTAATATTATTAAAAGCCTTTTTTTATATGTTTTTTTTTTTTATTCTGAGACCTTAAGTACCCACTTCAAATTTTGTTCAAGTTTAAATAAAAAATAAAGTCTATCAATTTTAAATTGTTTTATAATCCGGATACATAAGATTATTTACAAAATAAAAAATAATAATTGAATTGTTCATAACCAGCGGGTATTTAAATTAAATTAATTTTTTCTTTCTTAATCCCTATGATGAAGGTTACTAATTGGAAAATCGATTGTTTTTAAATAAATTGCAAAAAAAAAGCTTCCTGGAATTTTTAAATTAAAATTTTACATTAGCTCATTCAAATGAATTTTTAAAGGAAAGCATATTATGGTCGGACATTAAGCTAAAGTAAAAAAACATAATATTTTTCCCTTCCATTATATATCATGATTTTAAATCATTTAGACTAATTGATTTTGCTTTTTTTTGTTGCTTTTAGACAAATTGAAATTATTTTTACTTATTTGAATTGCTTTTGTAAACACTTGAATAGATTAAGAAGTTTAAATCGATTCAAAAATAAACTTAAATTTTACTTAAGTTTATATTTTTTAAAAAGCAGTTCCATTTTCTTGTTGAAAAATCAACTCATCTTTTAGTTTAAAAACGAGAAAGTCTTTTTTAAAAATAAAGCTTTTTATTTAAAAAAAATATATTATCTTTGAATGGCCACTTCCGAAAAATTATAACTTGGGTGTTAAAGACATTAAATATGATAAATCTATGAGGAAGAAAATTACAAGATCTCTTTGAAAAATATAATCCAGTTTAATTAAGAAAATTTGCTTATCCTTTCAGGATATCAATTCTATCTCAACTACGGTTTTATGTAAATGATCAAAGATTCCATGATAATTTGAGAAGAATTTCCGCTTAGTTACTTGATAATTGTTTTAAGTGAAGGCTTTTAAAGTTTTAAGGGATTCAAATAAAATAGACGATTGAGATTATTTGTTTTTCTCGTGTTGATCATTAAAACCAAATTTATGTTTTTTGGTTACAAATACGTTAGATGACAGAATAAAAGCAATCAAAAAAATATTTGAAGAATTTTAGACCATTAACCCTGGGATTGGAGATTTTTTGTTACCTAGATTATAAGTGAACTATTTTATGCTTTAAAAAAAAATTCTTTCTGCTTTTTCTTCAATGATGCTTCATAAAAAGGTTAATTAGAAACATTTACTAAAGACCTTTGGTAACTAATCTTACAGTGAGGCTCAGTATAATCTTTATATTTTAATATATCAAGCGATAAAGAATTTAATTTTGTTGATTGGTAAATTTTCTGATTTTCATTAATATTTACTATTGAATGAATAAAAGAAATATTATCTTTTTGTTTAAGGCTCCAGCTTGATTTTTAAAGTAAACAAAGATTCTAAATTTTTGGCTAAGTTTTAAAATAAGATTGAGAGGGATTGTTTCATTTATGAAGATGATGGTAGCTCATGAATTTTTTTCATAAACCTTAGTTAAAATTTGGTTATTTTTGAGCCTTAACAACTAATTTAAATTCTAATCAAAATATTCCGAAAGCATTAATTTAGAGTAAACGATGCTTTAAAACAATTTGATTCATAAAAGTCAAAATCAGAAAAACTTAATTTATATTACAAATTAAATAAAAATTACTAAAATTAACGTTTTTATAGAAAAAATAAGAAAATTAAAACACTGATAAAACTGCGTAAAAACCCGTTTAAACACCGTTTATAAGCGTTCTATGGTATTTTAGAAAACGATGATGAAAAACTGTGTTAAAATACAACGTTTTTTTGAACATTCTTATTTTTTACGAGTAATTAAATTAGAATTCTATTTTTACATCTTTAGATTTCTGAATTTTATATTTAAAGCCTTAATTCTGATTATAGGATACAGTCTGACCTCGATTTTGTCAACGCTGATTTTGTTAACCCTCGAAATTTGTTAACAGTTGTTAACAGTTTTGAAATTACGCTCATCAACATAGTCCTTTAATTTTTTACTCGAATTTGTTAACGTTTGATTTTGTTAACATTTTTACCGAGACCGTTAACAAATTCGAGGTCAGACTGTATTAAATTTTAATAAGTTTTGTCATAGGTTATCAAAAATTAAAACTACTAATTATTTTTATATAATTTTATTTTCAAAATATATTTTATTTTACAAAGAAAAAAAATTCAAAATTAAAATGTAAACTTTTTAATTTAAACAAAAATTTTAAATTTAATAATTAAAGAGATCTATCTAAATTTAAATTATAATGAAATAATCAAATTTTTTTATAAAATAAATCAAAATATAAAATGGGTTTTAAATTTTTTAAAAAAATTTATATACAAAATTTTTTAAATGGATTTAAACATGGTTTTAAAGAAATAGAATTCAATTTGCGCCGACTAGGTTGTTTTATTTTATTTTTTTTAATTAAACTTTTAAAAATTCTAGTAATTATCGTAAACATTTCGCTCGAGTTTCATACGATCCTTAAGTGCTTTTTTTGTTTTATAACGATGATTTTGAAACCATATTTTAACTTGTGTTGACGATAAGTGTAATTCATTGGCTAATAATTCTCGCTCTGGTGCACTCAAGTACCGTGACTTATTAAATCTTTTCTCTAATTCATTTACTTGAGCTTGACTAAACAATATTCTACGCTTACGTTTCAATATTCCAGAACAACTTGAATAATTACTATTACCAAATTGATAATTATAGCCAAATGCATTAGTTGAAGATGTGGTAGATGATGATGATGATGACGATGATGACGGTGAGGAATTGTTGCTAGATTTCAAATCAGCTTGTGGAAGACTATTAGAATTATTCAAGCGAGGTAAATAGTGTGTATTACCAGTTTGGCTCAAGTGGCTCATTGAGTCCAAACTGTTTGCTGTATTACCTACTGCTGAGGAACTTAAAAATCTTGACACTTGAAACAAATAAAATTATTTAGAAAATTACATAATTGTTTATCTTGGATTGTTTATGCAAAAAAGAAAAAGTCCTTAACTATGACAAATAAAATTGATTCTTAATTACGATACACTTGACATAGCTTTCTTTTTTTATTTTAGAAAAATAAAAATAAACTATTAGCTTACGTAATTCTTGTATCGTAAGAGCACACTTATAAACTATAAACAATATTAGTTTTTTTTAGAGCAATTATATTTCGACAAAGAGATAAACCATTAAGAGTTATCTAAACATTACTTGTCTCATTCAGTCTTTTGAAAGTCTGTTTTGATTAGAAAATAATCTCATAATTGCATGTTTACATTTACATTGTTTAAATATCGGCTCTTTACGAATTCAAGGACTTAGCGTTCACTTTTCCGAAAAAATAATTTTATAAAAATAAAACTTATAATTGTAGCTTCAAAAAATTTTTTAGTTAAGATATCCGTAAATTACGATAACGGTAAAAAAAAAACATGTGCAATACATGATAAATTTTTCACGTTAAATCAAATTTACAATTTAAATCCTAGTAATCAAAATTTTTGATTAAAAATCAGCTTAAGGAGCTAAATTTGAATTATTTAAAAAAATCATTTGCTACTGCCTAAGAATTATTATGAAATGTTTTAGGGTTTTAGAATTAAAATTTTATTTCAATTTTTTTAGATTTTTTTTTCTAACACCTTAATCCGATAATGTTTTTACAGTTAAAGAAGAAAATAATTGTAAAGTTTATTGAAAATAAAAATTCTTATTACTTGCTAGACGTGTGTCTATTTGAGCAGGATCGTACCAATTGTTATTCATTTGATGAGCAGCTGTTTGATAGGCATGCTCATTCGGTAAATAAAAATTTTCGTGATTAGAATAATAATGTTGATTGTAGTAAGCGGTGAATTGTGAAGGTGACATGCTAGTATTAGGTGGCGCTAGTTGATAGGCCGCTATAGCTGCCACAGCTTGGTCATTTAATTGATTAGGTGTTGAATTAAATGAAGAGTATGCTGAGCTATGAGTAGTATTAGAAGGACTGTGTATAGAAGGTGATGATGTACAAGAAGAATATGTATTTTGTGAATTTTTTTTATTATAATAAGACTCAGTTTCATTTGTATTTCCAGGATTTAGGATGTCATTAACCATGAATGGCATTCCGGGTGTTTGATACTGGACTTTATAAGGACTTGATGACATTCTCTCAAAAATATGCTTTTTTTTAATTCTTTCTTTTTAAAGCCGCATAAAAAGAAGAGATTAATATTTTAAAAAAAAAAAGTCTAAAATAATAAGAATTAATAAAGTTTAAGAATTGAGGCAAAATTTCAAGTGGAACTTATTGAAAATTCTAATTTTTATTATTGTGTTCTTTAGATAAAAAAAAAAACTAGAAATGGCAAATCGGTTTAAGCAAAATTAAGAAGAAAAGAAAGAAAATTTCAAGAGAAAGACGGAAATATATATTGCGGAAAATAAATGACTGAAAATACAATAGATGAAGAAAGAAGAAGAAAAAAATGAAGTTAAGTACTTGAGTTTTTTTTTTTATTTCAAATAAAGCTAATTTCAAGCAAAGAAAAAAAATAGATGAGCGATGCATCCAAGAAATAACAACGAAAAAAATTGAGAAATAAATATAAATCGGCTCGATTTGTCATTTCGAAATTAATTAAAAATGCTACAACAACAACTAAAAAAATTAGATTGCAAATTTTATAATGAATAGAACAACAAAAAAAATCAAAATAAAATTTGATTGCTTCAAAATTTTATTTTAATTTTATCCAATCAAATTTTTTATTTCGAAACAAAAAAAAAACTAATTGCATTTTTTAACGCTTTTTTTATAAGGTTAAAAACTTGAAATTTATAAAAAAAAAAGTTTAAAATAAAATTTTATTGACACTTAGTATTTTTTTTTAAATATATTGTTTTATTTCAAATTTAAAATAAAATTCCATTAAAAAATAAATATATTGCTTTCCTGCAGTTTTTTTTAACTTTTCTTTCAATTTAAAACGCAGATGATGACGACAACTTTTTTTTTAAAAATTTTAAACTCTAATTGATTGATTGACTGCCTTTATTTCTTAAGTATTGCCTTTAGCAACTCTACTAGCATAGAAAAAAATTCATCTCCTTTTTTTTAAATAAAAACTGGTCTAAATCCGATTTATAACAAAAACTGAGGATATCATAAAAATTATCAATTAGTCTCTTTATAAAAACATTCTAACTCTCTTAAAAATGATTTGAAAAATAAATACACTGATATGGATCAAGAAAACCTGCTTTAAAATGATGTTCTCTCTTTCTGGAATTCTAAACTTAGAAAAAAAAACGTCTTGAACAGCGATTCATCTTAAAATTCTTATTGACCAATGCAATGTCACTTTCACAGTCTTTTTTTTTTGAAATATTTAAAATATTTGTATTATTCTGTAAAATTGATTTGCTATAACCCTAACTTATTGTCTTTTTTAGAAAGCTTGAATTTATGAGGATGGTATTTTTACGACTTCAACCAGAAATCAATAATTTTTTTTCTAAGAATTCTCAGTAATTGTTAAGGCTTCATGTCAGCAAACTCTCTTTTTTTGTTTAGAAATTTTATAAGAATTCAATTCCTATCCTAATTGTACAATTAAATAATCTGCATTAACACGAGGATATACGGAATTTACAGGTGACAAAAAAAAGATATTTAAAGGAACTCAAAATTAATCTCTTAAGAGCCGATAGAGGGCAAATTGTAAGGCGAATCAAAAAAGAAAGAATAAAACCCTCAGAAAAACGTTTTCTAGAAAAAAAAAACATAAGCGAACACAAATAAAAAGAATTTTACGAAAATATTTCTCAAGTGGGTCCACTCAAGATTTCAAGAAAAACGATTTATTTTCGTTAAATACCTATATAAAGCGATCTAGTCAATTTTTCTCTTTTTTTTTATAGAGTTTTATTTTTTACCGAAAACTTAAATATTTCTGTGTTATGTTGTTGATTTAAATCTTGAATAATATACAAATATACGAATCTTTTTTTTTCTCTCTAAATTTACCTATATTTTTCTAAGAAGATGATGGCAACAAAATTTTAAGTTCTCTAAGTATATAACGGCCCCTCGTTCTCTCTCTCTCTCTTATATTTAGACTCGTTTAGTTTTTTATATTTACTCAGTTTTAAATTTAATTTGACACAAATTAGAATCCCTTAAAAACTTAGAAAAATAAAAAAATCAAAAGGCTATTTTTCCAATTTTCTTTTTTTTATTTCTCTAAACCAATATCAAAAAAATATATAAATAACTTGAAATATTTATAGAGTAAAACACATTGACTATCTCTCCTAGTCATATTATAAACCAGTTTATGATTCTAATTCTGAGAGTTATGATTTAGTTAAGTAAACATTAAAAACTGAATTTATTTATATAAATTTTTTTTTTCCATAAATTTTGTGAAACTTCCATTTATATGACCCATTACTAAATTTTATTACAAGCTCTCATGTAAATACACATAATTAATTTATTGCTTTATTAACTACTACAGCTATGACTACTGTTCCTTGATTGCTAGATAATTTTTTTTTAATAAAAATAAAATTTTAATTAAATTTTTTGTTGTCTTATCTTTTCATTGGTTTATCTCTTTTGGGTTATTCTTATGTATACTTGACAATATTTACGATAGACAGATAGTGATTCATTTTTCTTAGATAAACTCAGTGTTCCTTAACTGAAATTATTTGAACAAAAAAAATAATACATAGAGCTGAATCTTAATTAAGTCTTGAAATTTTTTATTTTAAATTTATAAGTGATTTAGTAATGAGCTAATTTACTCTAATTAAATTTGAATTTTATTTTAAAAAAAAATATTTAATTTTATTATTTCTCCCGAATAAATTAGAAATTGAATGAAACTTAATTAGGAATTTCTTTTTTTTCTCTCTATCTTCCATTAATTCCGTGACATAATAGAAAAGAAAATTCTTTAGGAATGAGGAAGAAAATTAAATTTTTCTAAGAAAGTACTTGAAATGACATGTAGATGATTAAAATGAAGTAGTTGGATGATCAATTGAGTCCTACTTGAATTAGATGAATGAGTATAGACACTTGTAGCAATGTTTTTAATTAAAAAAAAATTGTAGCAAAATTTAATTTTCAACCAGGATTACTTTTAAAATATCGTCGTTGTCAGTTCTTTTAGTGTAAACCACCTGTGTTCTGAGTTAAACTTAAAAAAATTTTTCTCAAAAAAAAATTCATATGCATTCTCCTAAAAATATTGTTTAAAGCAAAGTTTCTTAATTTTGTTTAAAAATTTTATAAGTGCTTTATAAACCACTTGAATAATTGGAATTTTTTTTGTAAATAATTAAGTTTTTTTTTTCTTTTTTAATTTTTTAATCAACATTAATTCAATTCGATTAAATTAAATTCTTAGAAAATAATCAATCGATGACAAGCATAACGAACAATATTGTTTAGCAGTAAGATCTCTGACAATAATTAATTTTTATGTTGGACTCGAAGTTTAAGAATTTGGTAAAAATTTTCTTATTATTAATTAGAGAAAATTTCAAGCTTTTTGGTCTAAATTTTAAGGATACTTAAAAAGTTATTTAAGTTTAGGTATTAAGTTTTAAACTAACGGGAAAAGTTATCTTTCCTTAACTACTGTTCCTATTTGTGCAAAAAAAAACATTTCTCTAAATCCACGTGGTTATTTAAATCTTAAATTAATTCCAAAATATTTCTAAATGCGTTCAAGAGATTTTAATTCTTTTTTCTTTGTTGAGCAAATAAACTATTTGAAGAAAAAACAAAAAAAAAAGAAAGTCCTTAAAACGGATTTGAAATACTCTCTCTCTTAAAAATCAAATAAAACTCAATCGACCTGAAAAATAAAAAGGGATCTAGAAGCAATTTGTTTTTCTTAAGTTTTTTTTTTTTAACTCGAAGATAAAATTTGAAATTAGGCAAAATGTTTACACATTTTTTCCTCAAATTAAGAGAGCAATTATTGAAATTCGAAAATTGTTTAGCTTTATTTTTAATAGTTTAGTATTATTAAACTATCAATATCAGTATGATATTGTACAGTTATATATATATATCTAGGAAAAAAACATACACATAGATAAGATTACCTAATAGTTTTTCTAAGCAACATAGTAGAGTATACTTCGTAAATACTAAAATTGTGCAATAGGTATAATTTTCGCTTGATCGATAGGGATAATTATTTTTTGTTGGCTAATAAAAAAATATTAGAGTATAAATATAAAGGTAATCTCTCTCTCTTTTTCTCCTAAGAAACAAATTGAATAATTATCTATTTATTTTTGGCCAAAGCAATTAATGTATAAGTACTTGAGTTTTCAAGAGTTTTTAAAATCCGTTATATAAGAAAAATATTTTTTTTTTGTCAATTCAAATTTTAGGAGTCTATCTTTAAAAATTTCAGGGTAAATATTTTCATATTAAAATAGCCTTTGGTTGATATTAATTTATTAAAAAACAGTTTTAAGTGTTTGTTTCACCTAAGAGAAAAAGTAAATTTTTCTATAAAAATTTATTCTCAATATGACCAAATAAATTAGATTCAATTTAGTTAGTTTAAAAGAGTCAGCATGGTTTTACTAAATCAGGTAAAAAATAAACTGAGTAAATTTGAATGCATTAGGGAAGATTACGAATTTAAATTAGACATGAACAAAATTTCAAGTGGTCTACTAAAATGATTGCTAATTTTGTAATTTTTTTTAAAAAAAATTTTCAGGACAAAACAAAAATTGCTTTGGAAACCCAAATTTTTTTTTCTAAGTTTCAAGTACTTTTTTTTTCAGTAAATTACAGAAAATAGATTGACATCAAAATAATTTTTATTTTAAATTTTCAAAAAAAAAAGTTTATTTAAACTATTTTTTTTTCTGATAAAAATTGCTTAATATTTTACTAGGGTTTCTCTCCACTACTCTCTTTATTTTGTTTTGTATCCAACTAAATTTCAAGTGGTTTTATAATATTTGCCAGCAAAATGGCATTTTAGATAAATTAACAGTTTTAAAATTTACCTTTTGAAAAAAAAATTGAAAAAAAATATAGTTTTTTTTTTTAATTTTCGCAAGACTTCTCTTAATTTTGATTCGTTGTTACAAACAGGGTGGGATTTATTTTTATCAAAAAAGAAAAAATAATATTAATTTTATATTAAATATTTTTTTTAGTTGACGAATAAAATTTTTTTTATTTTGTTCTTAAGCCAATGAAATTATATTTCGCAATTTACATAATCTAAAATAAATTCTAAACTATCCATTGAAAAAAATTCTCTCTCTAAAAAAGATTTGATATTAACGAATTTTTATATATTTTTTTTTAGATTTTATTAAAAAAAAAGACCCTCAGTGTTAAGCACGCGACAATTTTTCTCTCTTTTTTTTTCTTCTACTTCGACAATTAATGATATTTTAATTTTGTTAAGTGTTAGAGACAAATTTTATTAAAAGAGAAATGATATATCCTGAATGTGATCGAAACATTGGTGGTACAGTGTCTAATCACCATTTACACCATCCAAGTCTACAAAACGATCCGTCACATCAGCATTTAAATTTATTACAGAATCATTTAAGTAATCCGGAATATTTAGCCTCGGCTGCTGCTATTTCCGCTCTTAGTCCCAAATACAACACGGCATTTAATGTTACTAATCTTTTAAATCCGGTTTTGGAAGAGTCTTATCGTAAACAACAAATTCAACAACAACAACAACTCCTCGATTCGACATCTAATTTTCAAGCTTATCAAAATAGAAGTAATATGAACAGTACTGGATCGTCCACAACTCCTTCATCTACCACATCATCTTCCTCATCGTCGAGTTCTTCCAATAATTCACATAATCAAAAACAAGACTCTCCATTAGGTGTTCATCCTTCCATATGCAATTATCAACCAGCCACTTCTCCGAATAGTTTTTCGCCGTCGGTTGTACAGCCATCACCCACTGGAAATAATTCATCATTAAATAATCCGTATTTTAACTATTCGACTAATCAATTTATTCATTCGAATTCTTTGGTCAATCCACAAGCAGCAGCAGCCCACTATTCTACTAATAATTACTCTCATTATTATAATAATTCACCATACTGTCCTAATGGGACAACGGGTCTTAATCAAACTAATGAAAATGACTCTTATTTAAATCCTCAATTACAGTATGCGAATAATTCTGCATGGTATTCGAATCCAAATGACCCAAGATTTACAAGTAAGTTTCAAGAATTTTCAATGACAAATTTAATTAATTAAAATTTAAATTGAATTTTTTTTTATTTTAAGTGTCAAGATTTTTGACGAACAATCAAATGGAATTAAATGATTACCAATCGCCTGTATCTAGTAGTCAACTTTTACCGCCGAAATCATCGTCATCGACCTCTTCCTCGTCATCGTCTTCGTCATCATCAAATAGTGTAAATCAAGAAAATATAAAAACATACTCCGGCTATTCCAGTCAATTGTCACAATATCCGTATCAATCGAAACGAAAGCGTAGGGTGCTCTTTTCACAAGCTCAAGTGTACGAATTAGAAAAACGTTTCAAAATGCAAAAGTATCTTAGTGCTCAAGAACGAGAACATTTAGCATCTGGCCTTAATTTAACACCTACACAAGTTAAAATTTGGTTTCAAAATCATCGTTACAAAACAAAAAAATCATCAAAAGAAAAATCATTTAGCCATGATATGAGCTCGAATAGCGAGTAGAGAGAGTAAAAAAAAAAGTTAGTTTTTCTTATAAAAAAAAAAGAAATGATCTCAAGGGACTCCATAAGTAAAAAAGAATACACAGTGATGAATTTATTTTTGAACTTGTAAATTTATTTAAAAAATTTAAGAATTTTTTAGGAAAGAAAAAAAACAAACATATTTTTTTCTTTAAATTTAAGAGATTTTTTATAAATTTTTTTTAAAAAAAATGTTATTATTTAATGATTGCAATCGTTTTTTTTTTTTATTTTAAATTTCTATAAATATTTTTTGCAATTTTTATGTTTTTTTTTGTTTAAAGATGATGATGAAAAAAAATGTTTTGTTTTTCTTTTTTATTTTTTATATTTTTTTTAAATTTCTCAAAATTATTGAAATAAAAATATTTAAAAAAATAATAAAATTTCTACTCTTTTTTTTATGTGTTCGTTTTCAAGATAATCTTAACTTGAACTACTTAAGTTTTTCTTTTTTGTATTTTTGTTGAGATTAAAATTAAGTCCGATATTAAAATTAAGTTTTATGGATTTTACCAGGATTCTTTTTTTGTTATTTTAAAAATTTCATTTTCTCTAAAAGTACTTGTTAGAGCAGAGCTATTTCTACTTATAAAAAGTAAAATGAATTTTTAAAAATCAATTTTAATTTTTGATCTTATTTAACTATGAAAAAATTTATTGAAATTCAATAATCTAGGACATTTCTTAAGTAAACCCATTAAGTTATTTTATTAATTTCACCATCAGAACAAGCTCTAGGTGCGGTAGTTTTAAGGAATGCAAAATCCTCTATGAAAAATACTCAAAATGTGCTCGAAAGCACCAAGCAACTAATCTAAAATTGTAAAAATATAACAGTTATAATGAAAAAATAGCGTGAGCGTTACGGTACCGTTACTCATTACCGTTATCATTACCATTTTTTGGAAATTTTTTAACGGTAATGGGTAATAACGTTACTAAATTCTTCTTTGATTTCATCCAAAAACTTACTAATAACTATTCTTCTGATAAATGTTTCCGTAAAACCTTGCTTATAGCCCCATGGGCTATATTCGAAAAATGACTATCACTGTATAACTCGGGATAAGCTTGTAAATAATTTTATCAATAATCTGTTTTACCCCAGGTGTTAAGTAAAAAATGAATTTTAAATGGTATGGGATTGTCCAAAATTTGATCGATTTTGTTTTATGAAAATGTAATAAAGCCTAATATGCAAGTATTCACGTTATTTAATCCCTCGTGGGGCTTTATGAAAACTTGAAAATAAATACCCTGAGTTAATGCAAAAATTAAAAATAAAATTTCAAGCACAATTATTGATTTTTTTAATTTTAACTCGGGGCTAATTTAAATTTTATTGAAAAAAGTATGGGTTTATACCCGAGTTTAATAGGGGTGGGGACCATCAATTTTAGTAAAGCCTCAGGAATATAAACAAGGTTTTTACGGTTTTTATTTTTGGCTAGGGCTAAATGAGCAGACCGCTAAGAATGAATCGATTCTAAGAAGATTCTCAGAGTAAAAAGCCTCGGGTCTGATTCCAGAAACTTTGCTCAAATTTTCACGGTTCAACCGACTGATCTATCTTAACAATTCCATGCATTTTGTTTTTTTAACAACTTTAAATTTTTATAAAATTAAAAAAATTTTAAATCAATACCATTTTAGAATTTTAAGCACTGTGCTAATAGTTTAATATTTAAGAAAATTATTTAGGTTCAAAACCATTAATTTTTTTAAAAAATTATATAAGCAATTGAAATAAAATGAATAAAATGTCTTTTTGTGCGCTTAAAAAAAACCTTGGATTATCCAAACTGTTGATACATCAACCAAAATTTAGTATTTAGTTCTTTTGAACAACGAAGAAAATGCTGTCATAAGTATATTGAAGGAGTGATTGATCATCAGAGTTGTATTTTGACTTTACATTGAATTCTTCTTTCTTAAATAGAAACTTTTAGTTACTTAAAAAAATTTAAATTTTGGGAATTACGGAAACTTTCAATTGATAAAGACTTGACTAAAAATTTTAAACTTTTATGATAAAATTAAGTGCTTAAGTCCTGCTAATATAATATTTTGCCTGTTTCTGAAAAGTTGGTCATAAGGATTAAATCTACACCAAAAATTTTCAGGCTCATACGAAAATATTCAGTTCAAAATTAACCAAGAAAAATTTTTTCTGAATTTATATTCGATTCAAATCCATATTCAATAAGTGAATTTTTTAATTTTAAAAATTTAAATTTAGTTGCGCAAATCCCATATTGTAATTTAATATTATTTTTAAAAAATATCCTACCAAATATTTAAAACCGACTCTTTCTATGACTCTTTTTAGTTGCTTATAACTCAGCTCAATAGAAAATTCACCAGGAATTTTGCTAAAATGGTAAAGCAAAGGTCCTAAATTAATCCAGTATCCATCTCTTTTCAATAACTTCCATATCCGTTCAATATAATCAATAATATTATGAGCTGTATCTATAAAAAAACATGTGACTATACATTCCCATTTTTCTTCTTCATTATAAACTTCCAAAAAATCACCAGCTCCCATTGAAAATTGAGATAATTGATTTGAAAAATCATGAGGTGACACATCTGGAAAATGAATTTCTCTTGTTTGATTTTCAAAATTTATATTGTTCGACCAAGAGTCTACATAAGGATAAATTTTGTACTGATTCTTCATAAAACAACTATTATTTGATTATTAATTAGTGATAAAATTAAAGAAAAATGACTCAGCGCCTTGAATTAAAAAAACTTAATTGTAAAGCGGATCCATTTATTAAATTTTGTAGAATAAACTTAGTCATTGAATCACTTTTAAATTTAAAACTTATCAAATTTACTTGTTAATTATGAAATTAGATGCAATTAACATATGTAAACTGAATTCGTTTCCTTCGCACATAAATCCTTTAGTTGCTATATCAAAAGCGAGTCTGCCAAGACCACATCCTGGAACCAATACATTTATTTGACTCAAACTTAATATTTAAATTAGAATTCGTTAATTCTCGTGATTAGAAAAATGAGTAAGTGACCTGTTCTAATTAAAAAAATTCTAGATTTCCTGAGATTTTTGAGGATTGTCCTTTTTAAGGTTTTATGTAATGTAATTAAAATTTTTTATAAGATTTTTGCAATTATTAAAAAAACGAAGTTAAGAAATACTAGAATACATATTTCTTTTGTATTTTAACAACAATATTTTATCAATTTTAAATTTTCGAAATTTAGACAATTTTTTTTTAAATTTCAAGTTTAAATGCCACATAACAGGGTACTACGGCTATTTAGTTTACTGGGGTGATTGCTTCACAGTAAACCGCGAGCCATTTAGGATGTAACACAAAATCACAATTTGTCTTATTCTTTTCTTAATGAGCTTATTGAAATAAATGTGACTAAATAAAATATTCTATCTTTGAGGACAACTTGTAACGATTTTGGATGTTGAAAAATAGCGTGACAAATAAGAGACATATTGAGGACAAAACAAGACATAAAAAAATTTAAAAACTGTGACTATCTGTGATTTATCGTGACAAAACATGACAAAAAAACTTTTTATATTTATCTTAAAGAGTAATCCTTAC
>NTPY01000275.1:225242-271808 GCA_002922825.1 Brachionus calyciflorus
ATTATGAAATTAGATGCAATTAACATATGTAAACTGAATTCGTTTCCTTCGCACATAAATCCTTTAGCTGCTATATCAAAAGCGAGTCTGCCAAGACCACATCCTGGAACCAATACATTTATTTGACTCAAACTTAATATTTAAATTAGAATTCGTTAATTCTTGTGATTAGAAAAATGAGTAAGTGACCTGTTCTAATTTAAAAAATTCTAGATTTCCTGAGATTTTTGAGGATCGTCCTTTTTTAAGGTTTTATGTAATGTAATTAAAATTTTTATAAGATTTTTGCAATTATTAAAAATACGAAGTTAAGAGATACTAGAATTCATATTTCTTTTGTATTTTAACAACAATATTTTATCAATTTAAAATTTTTAGATAAGTTCTTTCGAAATTTAGACAATTTTTTTTTAAATTTCAAGTTTAAATGCCACATAACAGGGTACTACGGCTATTTAGTTTACTGGGGTGATTGCTTCACAGTAACCCGCGAGCCATTTAGGATGTAACACAAAATCACAATTTGTCTTATTCTTTTCTTAATGAGCTTATTGAAATAAATGTGACTAAATAAAATATCCTATCTTTGAGGACAACTTGTAACGATTTTGAATGTTGAAAAATAACGTGACAAATAAGAGACATATTGAGGACAAAACATGACAAAAAAACTTTTTATATTTATCTTAAAGAGTAATCCTTACTTTTTTGATTTAAATATTAGAAATTAAACGAAAAAGGATTTTTCATTAACTGTAAAGGAAAAATTTATTCAGCCTTTTAACTCACAGATAGTCCCAGTTTTTAAATTTTTGCAATCACAGTACTAAATTAGTACAGCTGTGATTAGTAATTAGTACAAAAATTTAGTCCTGGGCCAGTATTTTCAAAAACTAATGCATTAAAATAAAATTGAACCTTTATTTTAGGCATTAGCATTATATCAAATTTTTAAGCATTAATAGTGCATTACAAAAGCATTAAACATAACTTTAATTACAGTACAATCGAAAAAAAAGTCAACGAAAACATAAAAAATGTTTACAAAGTGTGCAAACGGTTCCGAACATAAAACCGAAACAAAAACAACACAAATCCGACGCAACTCAAAAACATTTTAATTATAACATGCTATAAATGTTTATTTGTTGTGGCGGTTTTGTTCCTGTTTTGTTTTGGTTATGCTATGTCTCAATAAATAAAAAGTTTCAATGCTTGCTGGCATTAATGGCATTATCATTAAATATCTTTTTTTAATGCATTAAATTAATCATTAAATTAATTTTTAGGCAATAGCATTAAAATTACTAATGCTACTGCTACTGCCAATGCTTTTTTGACATTAGCATTATTACTTGCACAGGCCTGGTACTAATTAAGAAATTTATTTTTCCTCGATTAAATTTTGTCAAATAAAAATCCTGAAAAATCGAGATAACTTAAAGATCAAGATATTTATCTGAAAATTAATCGAGACATATTCTTCTAAAATGATAAAAATCAAAATATAGACTTTATAGTTTTAATTCAATAATAATTTTTTAAATCATCATAATATAATCATTTACGTTCGTTTGCAAGAAATAAACGTGGTGCAACCATGTTCAATAAACTTTAAGGATACTTGGTATTAAGTTAATTGCATTATAAAGGAACTTTTTTTTAAAGTTTTTGTTAGAAATGTCAAATTACCAGAATATTACTAGTAAATTAAATTAATGTTGATGGAGTTTGCATGAAAATCTCCACGACTGTTTTTTGTAATAAAATGAAATTTCAAAACCTAGGACATAATGCACTTATCTCAGAAATTCTTTAAGAAATTAACAAAAAAGAAATATTTACTCTTTAATTTCAGAATAAATATTAATCAGCTCGTCCAATATTGGCTTATAACACATTTGCCTCTCGTTTTCGCCTTCAATCGACCAATCTCGGATTATTTGCTTTAAAGTAGTGCAAACTCTATCAACATCATTTTTAGAGTGGTTACTTTGATCACTATTCTCTTCAGTTAGTTTATTCTGTTTTTATTATTTCAAAAATCAAGTCTATTATTTATGTAAAAATATATCCTTACTGTCAAAGCATTTGAATTTTCGAACATTAATTCAGCATCCCTAATAAATAATCGTATCACATCGTCATTATGATCGATACATTCAAGTAATAATTTGCAATTGTCTTCAAAATCCATCAAATATTCTTTATGTTTTTGATTTAAATTATGAAAATTTTTCAACGAATTAGCCACACTTTTAGTTAAACAATAGCTAAAAATAGTTTTGAAAAATGATAAATCAAGCGATAGAAAAATAATTTTTTTTATTATTATTTTTTGTTTTCTTACTGGTATGATTTGAAAGATTCAACTACTTTTTTAAAGTTCTCCAATTCTCTTTCATCTTGAAAAACATCCTCACTCACTTTACTTTTTTCTGATTTCGTTTCCATAATATTTTTTTCTAAGTGTTTATTACCAAAGAAACTACCAAATATTGTCTTAAAATCAAAAATAAACAAGAAATTAAGTTTCAATTGAAAAAAGGGATCCCTGTGAATGAATTATTATAATTTGAAAAAAATTTACAGAAAATTTAAATTTTATTTGCTTTTTTTTTTATATTCGTTTGATTGTTCAAATTTGAACACAACATAAAAAAATTGAATTAATATTCCAATTGATTTTGTTTCACATTTTTTTTCTATAAAATAGCAACTGAAATCAATAGGTGAAATGATCAAGAAAGGAATTAGTTTAAAGTATTTACTGGTGATTATAATTTTGTATATAACAAGCACGATTGGTACCTTGTATATGCTTTTCCCATTTACATTCATTTTATTCTTTAATCGCAAGCTTTATCATCAATTATGTGACTCTTCACTTAAGATATGGTTCGGACTATCTGTGGTAATTAAGAAGAAAATATTAATTTTAATAAAAAACAACATATATTTTTTAATTAAAAGTTTTTATTGGAGAAATTTTGCAATATAAAGATAGTCTTGCATGAATCGAAATGTAATAAAAGTGAATCAAAACCGAACAAAAGTAGTATTGTTGTCATGAATCATCGTACTAGATTTGATTGGCTTTTTTATTTTTGTATATTATATCGATTGAATGCTTTATCTAAAATTAAAATTATACTCAAGGATAGTCTTAAAAGAATATCAGGACCAGGTAAGAAAAATTATTTGCTTTATTTTCTGAAACTTTTTATACTTACTTAATTAAATTCATTTATCCGATATTTGAAAAACATTAAGAGTTCCATGCAGATTTTTTAATTTTAATCTAGATCTTTTGATGATTAGGATATCGAGAAAAAAGCACACCATCCATTTTTTAGTAAAACACACACTCGATCGTAATTCGAAAGATAAATTCTCAATATAGCTCGCTAATGTCTTATTAAACCTTTTTTAATAGGAGGTAACTTTTCCTAAAAGTCTGAATTTTGCAACAAATTTCTTTTTTAAACGCTTGTAATTTTACAGTTTTCCACGTAAAAAAAGCCCAAATTTATTGTTGAAAATTCGTATAAATTTTTCAAGGAGTGTAAAGAGGTAGCATATTTGAAATATTTGGAAAATTTAAATTAAAGATATTCGAAGGTGTTAAAAAGGGATTTCTGCAGATTTCAGACTTTAAATGATATAAGAAGATCAAAAATATTGACTGCATCTTCTAAAAAAATTTTTTTTAATTTTATTTTAGTGCCCCAAATCATAAGCCGTATTCGTAATGTTAAGTTTCGAGTCTAACAACTTCCCTCTGACTGCATCTGTCTTAATGATTAGCTATAATTAAAAATTATAGCTAATCATCTTTTCTACAATTCATGGAGACCATTTTGTTGAAAAATTTCAGATCACAGGTAAAAAATGGAAAAAAATGATAGCTCCGTTACTATGGTTTATGACTTGGGGCACTATAGCTGATCTTTCTTATTTTTTATGGTTGTTTTTTTATTTTTGTTCATAAAAACGGTTCTTGTCAAAATAAAATATTTTCCAAATGATTTGACGTTCGAATCTGACTCATAAGTGACAGGAAAAAATACTGATGACTCGATCGGTAAAATTCAATTTATTTCGACTTTGACTGAAGTCATTATAAAAATCTCGAGTTACTTATTCTGGTTGAGAATGATCAAACAGTGATGCAACATCATTATTTTTGAAATCCCTCTTTCTGGCGACGAAACAAAAAAGGCATAGTGTTAATTTTGCTCAAATTTCAATTTTGCTATTTTTTGCTCAAAAAAAATAAAAATTCAAATACGCAATTGCTTGCACAGTGAATTTTTTAAAGACCAATCCTTTTATTTTATACATTTAAAACTTTTGTTGAAATTCAAAGAAAAGAGGGATTTCACTGTGCTTTAAAAAATTCACTGTGCAAGTAATTGCGAATTTAAATTTTTTATTTTTTTTGAGCAAAATTAACACTTTGCCACAAAAAATCAAATAAATTTTTAAAAAAAAATTAAGTAATAATTTTTTTTTCTTGAAGCATGGGCCATGCAAACAGCACTATTTATATTTCTTAAGAGGAAATGGTCAGAAGATCAAATTACTTTCAACAAGTTTATAGATTACTATTATTCTATACAAAAGAGCTTTATGGTTTGAAAATAAAAATCCATCAATGGAAAATTTCAAAATTAATTTTTAATTCTTTTAGATACTTATATTTCCAGAAGGTACTGATTTGACTCCGAATTCGATTGAAAAATCAAATAAGTTTGCCGAGGAACGAAACTTAACTAAATACGAATATGTTCTTCATCCTAGAGTAACTGGATTTAATCACATTTTTAACAGAATGTTCTCAAATGATCAAATTGATTGTATACATGATGTAACCGTTGCTTATAGAGGTGGAATAATACCTAAGGGAGAGGCTGATTTTTTAGCCGGTAACATGCCTCAAGAGATTCATTTCTACATTGATAAATTTCACTGCGAAAAAATATTAGAATCGAAAGGCGATAAGTCAGAAAATGAAATTTTAGAAGAATGGATAAATGAACGATGGAAAATCAAAGAAAATTTTTTGAAAAAGTAAGAAAATATAAGAATTTAGGCTAAAAAAATTTTAAAAATAATTATTTACAAAGTTTTTATGCACCAAATGTTGAAATTGAAGAGCTAGACAAGGAATATGAAACTAAAAATGAGATGATTAACGGAATTCAGTTATATTTTTATCCAGTTTATTGGATAGTTAGTTTGACCCTAATAACATATTTATACTTTAGTTTTTCGATTGTTCAATTTTATTTTGCTATTGCCCTATTATTTTATATTTATCAACAATTTTTTTCAAAAAATATTGATAATTTCATCCTAAATTCATTCGAAGAAAACAAAAGAAAAACAAATTAATTCAATTGTAAATTCTCCCGTTAATTTTCTAAAATTCATTTTAGATTAGTTGAAGGTTTTAAAAAAAATGTTTTTGCTCATTTTCAATATTTTTTTCGAACGAATTTTATTTTATGAAATAAAATATTTTGAAAAAATTATTTTGAATCATTGAATATATTTTATTTGCGAGGAAGTTGACAATTCTTCAAATAACAATTAACGATCTTAGTCAAATTAGAGAAAAGAAATTTCAAAATCATGCAATAACTAAAGAACATCTAAAAATAAATTATTTAGTATTGAGCTTCTTGAAAAGCAAGCACCAGTAAATGAGCAAATTTGCTTAGATCATGCTCCGGATCGGCTTTAGCATTACTTATTTCAAATCTCAACTTTATAAAATTGACTGTAAATAGAATTGATAAAAATATGCCTAAAAGATTAAGGCAAGCGTTTCAAACAATTGGTTAGAAAATTTTTAACATTTAAGTTGTTCAAACTTTTTTACTAGAAATATTTTCTTACAAATATTATTTTTTTTAGTTAAAAATTAATCCAGAGAATCTATTTGTGTATTTTCATAAGTTGGATTTTTTTCTGTTTAGGAGTTTAAAATGTAAGTTACTTGAGTTAAGTATTACTATGAAAATTAAAACGAATTGGAAATAAAAACAGTTTATTTGAAAGCTTATTTAATTAGGGATCATTGAACTATTTATAAATTAATGTGCAATCCATTTCGGACCCTTGAAAAAACAACACCCATCAATTTTTTTAAAAACAACACCTGGTTGTTTTTCATGGATCTTAATTATTTTTTCAAAACTAATATTCATATATTATAATATTCATAAAGGAGGTCTAGAGCTACAAAACGATATGTTTGTTTGATACCTTGGAAGGCTTTTTCGTGTAATTTTTTAATATTTTGTAAAATTCAATAAAGGCACCCCCACAACACCCCCTTATTTTCACCTAAACACCCACATAGAAAAACCACATTTTCTGATAGATTTCGACGAGTTCTTTTCAAAAATCAAATTTTTTTTTTTCATACCAGTTACGGTTTTTGAGAAAAAAAAGACTGAGTGCGTACAATGGAATCCAATTATCTAGGAAATTGAACAATGTTTTTTAAGGAATTTTTTACAAATCTTCCTCAAAAAAGAGTTTTTAGCAATTAATTTTTAGAGCTTTGCAGAGTTATTTGGACGGTCAAAAAAAAACAAAAAACTTTAACATGTCCCCATGTTACCATTTCTTTCAAATAATCAGCAATTGTAAAATATAATGAATATTTCTCCATTTTCTACTTTCTTTAGAAATGAATGAAATACCAACTGTAATTACAAGCGCTAAAGGATATTTATTAAATTTCCATGTAAATCAAAGCAGAATACAACTAGACCAATTTAAGTATAATCCAACAATAAAAAATTTTGATTTATTTTCACAAGATTTTTTGAATCTAGAGTCCGAAATATTTATTTTTGATAAAGCTAACCGAATTATAAACGACAAGGATTCAATTATTTTATTCGGTTTGGCTGATAATGTTTTTAAAAAAGCAATAGTTGTTGTATACAATGAAATGACTGAAAATTTTAAATTTGACATTCAGCTCTCATTGGAAATTACGGAAATTTTTGATTTTAATTCGAAAAGTTTTCATCTCAAACTATTTACTAAAGATAGAAAATTTTTTTATTTCAATTTTATCTATGAAGAAAAAGTTTTAAAACTGAAATTTTTTCACAATTTAAACAATCAACTTGACTTCTTAAGCTATCAAGTAGATGTTGTAAATAATTTGAATAAAATTGAATCTTTAAATTGGACTAACATAAACGATGAATGCGATGAGACTTTTAAATTTTTAAATTTTAAATTATTAACATTTCTTAAAGTCGAAATTTCAAGTCAAATTAATGTCAAGTCTTTTTTAATTGATCCTTTTCGATCAATATCTCCAGTCAATTCATCAGAATTTTTAAAAACTTTTTCCATTTTTAACAAATTTGATACAAGTCTAATCGAAGAGAACGACACGACTAGTCTATTATGCCTTAGCAAAAATTACTCGAATCAATCAATTGATCTAACATCTATTTCAATTACAGACTTTCAGCTTTTTTTAGATCATGATGGTTTTACCATTAAAGGAAGCTGTATTTTAAATATTTTTTATAAAGATCATTCGTTTATATTGGCTCTAGAGAATGGTTCAGAACATTTTAAACATAAAATAAATCGAAAATTATTTCAAATCGAAAACTATAAAATAAACAATAAAGACAATTATCTTTTAATTTCAGATGGTATTCGATTTTACCAAATTTTTACTCTTGAAGAAAATGGGATAAAATCTGTTTATGAATCAGATCATATTACAAGTGTTCTAATTGATTTTTTCACAGATAATACAGAGCATTTTTTAATTATAAATGACTTAATATTAGGTGATTTTGTTTTGAAAAAAGATTTTGATTACAATCATCAAAATAGCGATGAGCATAATTTCGATTTGACTAGTGATTTTCATGATGTATCCATTGATTTTACATCAGTTAATAATAAAAATGAAAATTATCAACCATTGGATGATAAAAAACCTAATTATGCACTTGATCTAATTAAATTATTAGAGTATAAAGATCGTTCAAGTGATTTAATTTTAAGTGATGTGATCAGACAAGTTAAGCAAAAATTTGGTCTTATTACTGAGATTTCGAATTTATTTGTCCATGGAGACCAAAGTTTTAATTTTACCGATAAAAATTGTTTACCTAAGTTAGTCGAGTTGTACGCTAAAAAATCTGAACCGAATAATACTAATAGAGCTAAGAATAATCCTCAAATAAAATCATTTGAAATTGAAAATTATTGGACTTGTTACTTAAACCAGAATTTTTTATTCAATTTTGTAATTTCGAAAAAAATTGATAAGTCTTTAAATGACTTAAATTGTGCTCTTGTAGTTAAAGGATCTAAAGATGATGAAAAAATGTTAGATTATGAATTTAATCAATTGATAATGAGACTAGATTCAAAAATGTTAGATTTATTAAAAAAAGAAAAATTTGAAAATTTAGAAGACCTTTTGAATTTTGGTAAACAAGTCAATGAATCAGATCATTTTCTAATAACACTTGAATTCGACATGAATTTTGTAAATAATTTAATGGCTAATTTTAATGGAACTAACTTTGAAATCAAATTACTTATAAATTCAGAAAATGGTTCTGATTTTTATCGAAAAACTTTACCAATTAAATTTAATTTAATTGATAATTTAGTCATTAATAAAATGAGCTTAAATCCAAGAACTTATTTAAGTATCTTAAATTATTATGAATCTTCCCTTATGAGATCAAAACTAAAATTAAAAATTCATAATGTGGCATTAAATAATTTACATAAAGTTGTTGTTGATCAGTTATGCTTTGAAAATATATTCGAAATAGAGGATATCAAATTAGTCTATTTTTTGAATAAACAGTCTTTAATCACAGATTGTTTTCTTATGGCTGAAAACGCTGGTGGTTTTTTAAAAGCAGATATTTATACCAGGTAAATTCAAAATTTTTAATTTTGCGTAGTTGACAGTCTAATCTAGTTAATCTGATCTTTCTTTAAACAGAAACCTTGTTTTTCCTCTTTTTCTTTAAGAATAGAAAATTTTATTGATAAAATTAATTTTCCCAATTTGTACCACCCAATTTTTTTTAGATGAAAGAATGAACTCATTTCAGAACCGAAACTTCATATTTGTACAATGATCAGGGACAACCAAAAGTTGCGATTGAGTTAGCAGAAAACTTCGTTTCTTAAGTCTAACCAAAATTTCAATGATTATTGTTAACTCTTTGAGTGGTTTAGTTGCTAATAAGTATCTCTTTGTTTTAAATTTAGCTTACATGTTCAAAGAAAAATCATCTTTTAATTCAAAAATCGCAACTTTTGGTCGTATCTAACCATGGTACAGCAAAGCCAATGAAAAAATGGCGAACAGAATTCGTACCGAACCCTAACAAAGCGTATCCTTACTCTTGTACCAAAAACAATTGAAATAAATGGTTTAAATAAAAATAGGGCAATTTTTAATTTCTGGAAAACTTTCAAAAATTATTTTAAAAAATTTTTCGGATAAAATTTGACTTTTTAAATTAAATTCGGAATTAAAATTATTTTCACCATTTTCTTTTCTTAAAATCAATTTTTTTTCGCTTGTTTTTGGTACGGTGTACGGTTCGAAATACGATACGAGTCGTATCATACGACTACGTCATTTCTTTCATTAGCTGTGCTGTAAAGCTGTCTTTGACTTTTTAATCAAATTTACTCGATATGTAAAAAAAAAGCCTTGTAATCAAATGAGATTTATCGACGAGAATTGTTTTTCTTTGTTCAAAATATGAAATTTTTAGATAAATCAAAGCAAATTAATACAGCACTTGCCTCGAAAAAGTGGCATTACCATTACCATTACCGTTACCATTACAATTTTCGAAAAAAATACCTTTTATAAATTTTTTTTTGAAATATTTTTTAAAATTTTTTTTGATAAAAAATCGGTAAAAAATTTTTAAAAAAATGGTAATGGTAATGCCACTTTTTCGTGGCAACTGCTGTATCTGGATAAGTCAAAAAATAATTTTTTTATGAATTTTTTTAAGGAATAATGAACAACTAGTTTTGATAGTTAACTTGTTAAAAAAATTTTTATCAATGGGAGAAGAAACAAATTTCCGTATCGAAATTGACATAGATAATTATGTGGATAATTTAATAGAAGCTCTAAAAAATGAATTAGATTTATATAACAAGTTAAAACCAGATAGAATAGAAGCTGATGACATATTTGACGAATCTAGTATGGAAACAAATTCAACAGATAAAAACTTAACCAGAGAAGATCTCATAAGATGTGAGTCCTTTACTGATAACGAAATTTTAAATTTATTTAAATGAGAACTTTCTTATTAAACTAAATCAATTCGAAATCTAATGCTTGTAAAAAAAAATTTATTTAAATTTTTAAAAATAAAACTTTTCAGTCATAAAAAACTTTATTTATTTTAAGAATGCACAAAATTCAGTCATAAAAAAAAACTAAATCCGATGAATCATGGTTCACTTATCATAAATTATCGTAAATTAGCACTCATACTAAAATCCGATTCTTGGATAAAATACGTGTACTAGAGACCATTCATTCGATTGGAACCATATTACGGCTTATAATTTTAAATCGAAAAGCTCAAATTGCTTTTTATTGCGTGAAAAGAAAAAAAAGTTCTTCTATTTGGAACGGTATGGTAGTTAAATAATTTAGTGATAGGATTAACTAAATTTTGGTTAGCTGAAAAAATTTTAATTTAGATAATTTTGGTGTCGAAAAATCAGTTAATAGACTAAAACTCTTATATTTTAGTATTTTGGTATTTATTTAAAATTTAAAATTTAGAAACTATTTATCTTGATATGTACAGCTGATATATGTCTATGTTGAGACGAAATTTCCAAGCTATCAACTAAAGGATATAAATCATCTTCTAGTATAATTGTTGATGTGTAACAGTTTGTTTTACAATTTTTCTCTTTTTGTAATCTAAGTGCCAAATTTATTGCCCTATGACCAATAAAAAATTCAAGTAAAAATAATTTTTTTCAATGCTCAATTAAGATATTTACCGGTTTATAGCCGGACCCATAGCATGCAAGACAATTTCATTGGGTTCATTTTTATCTTTATTCAATTTTGAATATAATAGATGCTTACATCGTTCGTATTGAGCTTTAAAGTCAGTTTTATTAGTTATATAAATATCATTTACACTTGATGGGAATCGTTTGGGCAATTTTTTTATAATTTTATATTCTTCATTATCTCTTCTTAAAATTGTTTTTTCCAATTCTTTTTGCTCCTCATTTAAATTTAGTACCTCTTTGGGCTTATTTTCGACAGAAGTAGCAGAATCATTCATTCTTCAATTATAATTGAAAATTAAGAGTTCTATTAAAATTAGCTGGATTTCAAAAAAGAGAATTAAAACCCTTTGAAAATTTTCAAGAATTTTTCAAATTAGTAAATTTACAAAAATTTTTTAAATTTTTTTTTTATTTTAAAAAATTTTCAAAATTGAAAAAAAAATTTCTTTCAAATCAGAAACTAAAAAGCCCCTAAATAACCATGAGAAAAAAAAAACATTCTAAAGTCAAAAAAATTTTGTCTAAGTTTTTTGAATTGATTGCAATGGACTGAAAATAAGCACTGGTTGAAATCAAACAAAAAATAACAAATGAAAAAAATTTAATATAAAATTTAACAAATAAATCGAATGACAAAAAAATACGGAATTAAAAAATTTTTTGGTTTTGGTTTTTTCTTAAATATTTACAAAATATTTACAATAAATTTGTTTTTATTTTTTTTTGTTTGGGACTCAAAAAGCAACAATTAGTTTATATTGATCGGTTTTATAACCGTACAAAATAAAAACCTTAGATTTTTTAAGATATCTCAATTCGTACAAAATAGTCTCCAATTTGTGTTCAGTAAGCTCTTTTTTGTAGCGAATATTGTTCAATTTTTCCATACACTGAGACCAATTTGTTCGGAAATTATTAGCATCTTGTTCTAAATGTAAATTATTCGCTAGAACTTGCAATACAATATCGGCTATTTCAACAATAATTAGTTC
Source organism: Brachionus calyciflorus (assembly GCA_002922825.1). Taxonomy (NCBI): domain Eukaryota; kingdom Metazoa; phylum Rotifera; class Eurotatoria; order Ploima; family Brachionidae; genus Brachionus; species Brachionus calyciflorus. Next base: position 237,326 of record NTPY01000275.1, read on the forward strand.
TATTCTGGTTTTGGAATTAAAAATTGAGAACACATGATTAAGTTTAGATACTACTTGCGCTTCTAGTCGCCTTCGATTAAAATTTGGTTGTCGATTTGCACCTGGCCTTAAGAGAACTGTAATATTTAATTGGGATTGAGTGTTTAAGCTTGTCGATGAGATTGAGTTAGATATTAAATTTGTTGTTACTGCCGGTGATGAAGAAAATGCCGTGTTTACTGATCCGTTTAAGTTTTGAGAGCTAAGTAATGAAGTTACAAAATCAATATAAGATTGATTGCTAGACGTATTCAAGCTCAAATTAGCCTGAGAAAGTGATGACGTAAAATTAAAGCCTGATGGGGAAGGGTTGACTGGTGAGGTCAAAAATGATAACATTGGAAATTGACTAGTAGATGAGTTGATTGATGGAAGTGAACTCAAATTGTTTATTATTACGTTAGTATCGGCCAAGAATTCACCAAGTCTTATCTTTTTTTCAGCAAATTTAAAACATTTTTCAATTAATGAACGAAATGATATGTGACTTTCGTTATTAAGACTTGTTGGCATCAATGACGTTTCATTATTATCAGAAGGAGACTCGTTTTTCGACTCATTACTATTTAAAGTCATTTCGTTTCTCGAGAATATTTGCGATGTGATTAAAATTGAACTATCGTTTATGTATGTGTAAGAGTTAATAGAATTCTTTTTGCAATATTCATCCATTTCATCTGTAGTCTAATTCACAGAAAAAAAAAATTAATTAAATTTAAATTTTCTTTTTTTAAAAGCTTTAATTTTTAATAGTAAATAATACTTACATTAAATTTTTGATGCAACATATGTGTGGTGAAGTTAGTGTTTTTATTTATCTGCATCAATACTTTGTAAAGTTTGAGTCTATTAATGCTTTCTTGAAGGAATAAAGATGAACTTGATACGAGTGGAGTCTCTAATTTTAGCATTGGTTTTTTAGTTTTAGACAATGATGATAACGAATTAGTTGATATTGATTGTGGCAAATTATTTTGGCTTGTTGTTATATTATCACCAATAGAACATACAACTAATTCAGATCTGTAAAAATTTGATCTTGATTTTTCATTTATTATAAATGCGATTTTTTCAAAGTCGAAACTTATGCCAACAGCACATTGTGACGTAGTCAAAGTATTTCTAAATTTAGATATCTTTAAAAAAATAAAAAAGAATTAAAATGACAAAATTAGGTGAATTTTTTTATCGTAAAATTTTACCAAATTATCGTATCTACCACCTGATGCTAAAATATCATACTCATTTTTTTTATTTTTTCGCCGGACTAACAATTGAAATATGAATCCTGAATATTCAAAAGGATGTGATATAACTGGCAAAACAAATGATGGCGATAGAATAACAGGCATTTTTAGATCTAAAATTTTTATATTATTTTGTATTATTTTCAATTGATTGATTGCTTCTCTTGCTAATTTTGACCACTCGGATTCGGTTTTTGTCAAGTTTCTCAATTCGGATAAGACTTTTTGAGGATCTCCTGATTTTAATAAGTAATTTAATAGCTTTTCAATTGTGCTTTCACTTAGATTTAAATGAGGTAATCTATCAGTGAACCAGTTTACTCTATTGTCTTTACTAGCATTCTTTTTTAAACAACAAAAATTAAAATATATACTCGAAATAAAATAGAATTTGTATGACTTACATTGCACTTGGTAAGTTTATTATTATATTCGGCCAAGAGGTTATAAATATTTTTTTGTTGATTTTCTTTTTTTATATCACAATAATTTAGGATAGCATTGAGCAAAGATGAATGATTTATTACTAGGACATAATTTTCATCGGTCATTTCTAAAAATGAGTTAATCACGTCGCTCATCACTGAAAGTACTTCAATTTCAGGTAAACAACTAAAAAATTTAATAAAAAGAATTTTTAGTATGGATACTAGAAATAATCGAAAGCAAAAAATTTTTAGATTTCTATGTTTTATCCCTGAATATTTAACAAATATCCTTAAAATTAAAATTATCCCATTTTTAATTTTTATTTTTTAAATTCTATCACTTTAATCTGCTATGGTTATGCATATACTCCCCAAAAAAAACGTCAGCGTTTAAAGACAAAAATCAAAAATTAACGCAGCACATTTTGCCGAAAATTTTTAAAATTCAAAATTTCCGAAATTTAAATTTAAGTGCAAAACAATTAAAAAAACTTTAAATTAAAAAATATGATTTTTTTTAATTAAATAAAATTTGGTTTTAAGTGCCGGGTCAAAGTTTGATTTTCAGCTTTTAATCAAGTTTTTTGGATGTTATTTTGATTAAAACCTAAATTTTGTCAGATTTGGAGATGATTTCGATTCAAGATAAGAGAAATATCCCTTTGCAAAAATAAAAAATTTTCCTTTGAACCTTATGCAACATGTGTTTTTTAGCACATGTTGTAAAAGAAGATGTAAAAGAGCGTAAGCACATTAAATAGTTTAAAAATGAACCCGAAGTTTATTCGAGTGCTAAAATCTTCAAGTGATTGAATCAAGGAAAAAGTAAAAAAAAATAATTCTTATATTTTTTAAGGTGTGAAAAATCTATGTACTTAATTTCGTGTAAATGGTTTGTTTAAGAGACTCGGGGGCATCTAAAATATACCCTCTACTTTAATCAATATAAAAAATTTAATATTATCTTTAAACTTACTCAGATAGAGATGAAGTAACTATATCAAATGAAGCCTCGATATGTTCTCTAGGATGCAAACTATCCAATTTTAGTTTTTCAGTAAATACCTTTCCGATTTGATATCGCTTTATATTTGTAATACCACTTCTAGCCAAATATCTAGCAAATGGTATTCGATGACTATAAGGTAAACACAAAACAAGACCGGATGCATCCGTGAGCCTAAATGCCTTAGTATAATCATCAAAAATTTTAGTACATGGTGTCAATAGAGGATAAGTCAACATATAGCCACCATGTTTTTGAAAAATTCTCGTCAATTGATTATGAACATATTCTCTTATTTGCAATGACTTAATAGAACTTGGTGATTTACAATTAGCCTCATCAAAAGAGCAATCTTCGACTGGAGTACTTTTTTGGTCGAAAACAGCTTTCAAAATTTTCTTGTAATTTGTTGATTGTTTATTTTGAAATGAATATTTTAGCAATTCATCCAAAGCTACTTCATCTGCTTTTCTCGGTACTTTTTCATTCAATAATAAATCTTTAGCTGAGGGCCTATCTTTTGGATCTTGATTCAACATTAATTTTATAAGATAAAGTTGATTTTCTTTTTTATCATCTGGTCTATGACTTTTTATAACTGAATCTTTTAGTCTTAAATTTTGTAAAACTTGTATACGTTCCATATTTGTCGAAAAAGGAAAACACATTTCGTAAAACATGATACCGAGACTGTAAATATCAACTTTTTGAGTATATATGTATTTGTTTTTGTTCGTTGGAGTAATTAATTCAGGGGCTACGTAAAGAGCTGTTCCGACTGCTCCACTCAATGATAATGAATCTAATTGAAGAGAATCGTAGTTATTATTTATGGACGAAAAAGTCAAACTATTCGTTGCTAGATTGTCCTCAATTGCATAGTCAAAAACTCCATTATTAGATGTCACTATATGTTCTTTTTGCATTTTAAATCTTGAAGTAGCTAGACCAAAATCTCCTATCTTAGCATGACCAGACGTGTCGATCAATACATTTCCTGGTTTTAAATCACGATGTATCATACCCTGTTCATGAATGTGATTTAAACCTTGTAAAATTTCACGAAACAATGCCCATACTTTATCATCATTTTTATATAATTCATTATCAATTAAATCCTTGAGAGTTTTACCACCACAATATTCCATTTGAATATAAATATATTGTCTTTTGATACTAGTATCTTCTTTTTTTTTGTGTTTACTTTCTGAATTTTTTCTTGCTTTTTGTTTGCTTGTTTTATTTTGTAGTGGTACTTTTTTAGGAAGTTTTTTCAAAGTATCAGAGCTATTTTCGGCAAATATGACCGAGTCGTCAGATTCGTCTCGAGGACTTAGACTAAAACTAACTTTTTTACTATTCTTGAAGAATTTGCTTTGGCCTACTGACTCTGGAGAAGAACTTGTTTGCGACTCTGAAATTCGCGATTCTTCTGATTCAAAGTCACTAGCTGAATCAACTGCTGATAAAGTCTCTTTTCTTGACCAGGCAATGAGTTTTGAATCGTCACCTGAATCATCAGATTCTTCTTCACTACTGGTCGCATCATCTTCGTCTTCATCATCATCATCATCTTCATCGCTAAAGCTAAAATTGTTTTCATTTAGGCCATCCTCTAATGAGAAAAAACCTTCATTTTCATTAAGTTTTTTTTCTTGATTTTCCTCGTTGAATCGCTCAACCCAAGTCGAATAATATCTAACTATATTTTCATGATTAAGACGTGATAATAATTTTATCTCTCGAGTTATTAACTTATTGTATTGTTTACTATCTGGATTTATTCTAATACGTTTTATGGCGTAATAACGCAAGTCTAATTTGTTTCTTACTTTTAATACTTCACCATAAGCACCTTGACCAACTACACCAATTACATCGAATTCGGTGTTTAATCTTGATTGAGTCGAGTAGTCTGTGAATGATCTCATACCATCCTCATCTTAAAAAAAATGTTTTCAAATATTTAATTAGAAAAAATGATCTTATAAAAAATGGGAAAAATTCTAGAAATTTTTTTTCTTTAATTTCTATGCATTTTTACGGAGAAAATATAATTGATAAAAGGGCTTTAAAAATAAAAAGTATACAGTGGTATTCCGATTTTTGTATTTTACGTAAATTTCTTTTGTAAAAAAGGTAAATTTACGTGATTTTACGTAAAATCAATAAGGGGCAAAAAATTTCAAAATTTACGAATTTTTTTCTTTTTTTTTAAATTCCTTATAATAAATTCGAAAAGAAAAAATTTACCATTTTTTACGTAAATTTATGTAAAATAGATTAAATTTGGTAAAAAATTTTAAAATTAAGTAAATAATTGTAAAAAATTCCTTAAAAACTATTCGAATAAGCGAAGCTACAATTGATTGAAATTGATTGAAAAACACTTGATTATAAAATTTTGATTATTGTAAAAAATTAAAGACATCAGGGAAACCTACAATTGGTTTAACTTGAAGTTATAAAAAAAATGTCTTTAATTTATAAAATTAAAAATTATTATATTTATAGACACTTTCTTTTTCGGTTAGAAATTAAGGCCAGTAGTGCTCATTTATGAGGCAAAAAAACGCTAAAAATTGTATAAAAATAAAATACCATCATCATAATGCATTGAAGACGTTCTCTTAATTAAAGATGAACTGCTTTGTTTATTGCCAGATTCCGATGTTTTTTTCATAAAAGCAAGCTCTTTTAAAAATTTACAATCAGTTTTATCAGCTTGTCTTAAACAACTTAAATTCATAGAAAAAAATAATTTTAAAATAATTGAATTTTATTTTTTTTTTTTGGAATAAAAAGCTTACAAATTTACAAATTGTTTGAGTTCTGGTGGGAGACTAGTTGGTACTTGGGGATGATATTCTTTAATTGGTTCGCCAAGATAAAGTGATAGAATCAAAAGACCAAGTTGATGAATGTCTGTTTTAGAATTACTATTTGTAATATTAGCAGCATCATTGCTTACTAATTCATTTAAATTGTTCATTCTTTTAACTATTCCGAAGTCGCTTAGTTTTATATTTGTACTATTTTTTTCAATGTGAACACAACATGGTCTCAATTCTCTATGAACAATATGATTCGTGTGCAAATAATCAAGCACATCGAGAAGTTGTTTTAGTATGGTTCTTAATGTTGATTCTAATAAAATGTAATTTTGTTTTTCATTGATGAACATTTCGACCGTATTACCCTCGACATATTCAAGACAAAACTTAAATAAATATTTTATAATTTAATAATCAAAAAAGAAGAAATTTTTCTAATTTTACTTGTGCAGTAAATTGGTTTTTATCAGTTTCCTTAAAATATTTATAGGCCAAGTATTTGACTAAGAGTTTATTGCTTAGACGAGAAAGATTTCTAAATTCGTCTTCAATCTTTTGCATTTCATTGAAACATGTTTCGAGCTTTTTTTTCTCAAAAAGCTTATTTTTTTCTAGAGATATTTTCCATTCGTAAATATCAAAAAGTTCATTGGAATTTATATCAATGCCACGATACACCCATAAGGAATTTTCCGGCTCATATCTTAACAGTTTTATGCATTTTATATTTAAAGATATTGGCTCTTTAAATTCTATAGTAAATGATTGGAAATTCGGTATTGGACAAGAAAGCTTTGGAATCACAATTTTTGACATTATAATTTTCTCGCTCGATTCTCTTATATCACTTGAAGAAAAACGTTAAAATTCAATTCTAATAAGAAAACAATAATAAACAAAATCTTACTTTTCAAAATCATTTTTTGATAATCTATTTCTTGATGGTGAATTATTTGACGAAAGACGTTCCTTTATTTAAAAAAAATAAAAATCTAAATTTTTTAAAAATTTTTGTGCTCGGTTGAAAATTTATGATTAAAAGGAAGACTGTGAACTTTTAATTATAATTTATTTAAATACTGCGCTTTGCATCACATAAGAAAAAGATCTTATGCTGATAAATAGTCGACTTTCTAGCATTCATCTTCTCAGGACCCCAAATGTCACTGTAAACTTTTATTTCGATGACTTCTTTGGGTTGACTCTCGGAAACAAAATATGATCCAAAGTGCAGTATCTTTTGTATTGAAGAAGAAGTTAAAACTTTTAAGGCGGACAAAATCATAAACTTTAGTTAAAATATGACTGTTTTTGAGTCTAACTAACTCATTTCTATTCTGATAAGAATATTCCGAAAATATTTTAAATTATAGAGTTAACCCTTCTTTAAAAACTAGCTCACAGATTTTTCTGTTTATGGAAAAAAATGCATTCGATACGATCTTTAAAAAATAGCCTTTAAAAATACAATTTTTTAACAACTTTAGATGTAGGTTAGATTTTTAATTTAAGGATAATTTTATGATTTTTTTGGATTTATTTTTTTGAAAAAATAATTAATATATTTACCCTTTTTTCGAGTTCTTTTTCTTTTTTTCTTTCAAGTTGAAGCATTCTTCTCTTTTGATCCCTGGCTTCTTCGATCTCAGCTATTAACTGATGATCAATTTTACCTTGATTAATATCATAGCAACTTTCTTCTAATTTCTGTTTTTCTAACAGTAAATTATTTTCAAGACGTTGTTCGAAAAAAGATTTGGTCGGTGGTTTATTATTCTTGTATAAAAATTCTTGAATTTCAAGACTCAATTCATAAATCATTTCACCGCCCTTCAATTCCTGAGCTTTTTTAACCAATTGACGATGCAAAGTTCGAACTTGATCTGTCGATAAACCCTTCTCATTTTCCAAGACAATACTTGGAAGTTCATTTGGGTATTCAGGACTAAATTTTATTTTAAGATCAATTTGAACATAGACCTGATTTAGATCATGATGGGATTGTGAATTTACTGGAAATAAAGTTATCCTAAAATAAGGTACATTTATTTGATTAGACTTTTTTTTATTTAAATTTCCATTCTGAGTTTCTCTCAGATCATGGAAATTAGACGAATATATCGATTGGAGTGCAATAAGCTCATTTTCTTGTCTCTCTTTCAAATCTTCCATTAAAAAAATTTAAAATTTTAACATCTTATAATTAACAATCAATTAGTTATCATAATTTATAAAATTAAAATTTTTGTTTTTTTTAGCATCTAAGCTTCTTGGATTTTTATGTCCAAGATTTACCAAGAGACAAAAAGCAAATAAAAAAAATTTTCGATAAAATAAATTTATTTTATTAAGTTTAAACGTTTGACGTAGCGATTTTTAAAATGACAGACATTTAAGTACATTAGAAATAAAAAAAAATAAATAATTTTTGAAAATTTTAAATTTTCAAACAAAATTAATTGGAATGTTTTTTCTATGTATTTTGTTTTTTTAATCATAGCTTGCTACTTGTGAAGCAACTTGCCAATTTGTTTGTAATTCTTTACACTCTTCAACACGAGCACCTTCTCTAGTAACAACAGCGATAGAGTACTTAAGTGAAAAAATAAAATTTTAAATAAAGTTTTATTTTTTCTTTTAAAAAATTTATTACTTTATCGTAAGCACGGCCATCTCTGTAGTACAATAATTTCATACATCTATCTACGACATCTCTAGCTTGAGCCTCGGTTATTTTATTGTTATTTTTCTCCAAAAATTCTCTCATTATTGGCTTTAAAATAACAACTTTATTGATATCTTGATAAAATTTTATTTATTTCTTATAAACTTACCACTGCTAGATAATTTCCATAGCCTGTAGCGATGCATGGAGCTTCGTAGGCATTTCCTAACAAATCAACACTTCCGAGGAATCTTTAAAATTTCAAGAAATTATAAACAACGCTATTCAAAATTATTTTTTGCATTATAAAAAAGCGTTCAAAGTATAGTTTATTCGTAAATTGTTTATTTTTTTTAAGAAAACAAAAACGTTCTTTCTACTGATCTCTCTAACCTATTCAAACTAAACGAACTTTAATTGTGAGCTTTTCATTATATTTTGATAAAAAAATAATATATTTTTTTGCAAGTGATTCATTTAAAATATTTAAAAACTTAAAAATAAATTTGCATAAATTCAAAAACTTGTTATCTGCATTTAACCAAAATTTCGTATCCTTTTTGCTAAATATGTGACATTAAATCTACAATAAATTTAACATTATGTTCATTTTAATAAAAAAAATCTGTTTTTTTTTGCGTCTTATTTTTAGTTTAGTGTTTACATTGTTTAGATTTTTACATTCGATTAAGCTTGATTCTATTAGCAAAGTATCAAAAAAATGATCTAAATTCCTATTTAGAATTTGTGATTATAATTAATAATGAAAAAAAATTGAACACCTTCTGATCATTTTTTTTTAAATTCGATTCTTACGGTTGATTATCTTCAAGGCCAGCAATGACTACTCTGTTCCATAAAGGATCAAAATTTGATCTACGGTTGTACATAACTCTAGTACACCAGGAGTATAATTGTTTTGGTTTGTAAACATAACCATCATTCAAACAATAATCTTGATTTACTTTTTGCATAATTTTCTCTAAAATAAATTGATAATCTGAATAGTCACCAGATGCACCAATTACTGTTTTTTCATTAACTTTAAAAACTCTTGGTAATTGTCTCATTTGAGCCATTGAACCGTATGAGCCTAATAAATCGGCAGCTATTAGGACACCTCCATCAAATTGAATTCCAATTACTGAGGTACCTGTAACCATTGGATTGCTACATTATTAAAATTTAAATTCTTATGAAATTTTATTTTATTTCAAGTTTTTTTTTTCTTACGTAGTTTGTTGTTTTGGATGTTGCATTTTGTTTGAATTTAAAAAAAAAAGGTATCTAAATAGGGCGTGATAGTTAAGTCTGAGTTTAAAAAAGAAATAGGCAATTAGAAATATATATGAGATAAAAAAAAATATTTTGTTCATTTTTAAATTTTTCTCTATTTTTTGATGATGTTAGAAAATTTGAATTTGCGAATTTAGTTTTTTTTTCTAATTGCTCCGACTCAAATGTGCTGAAAACAGAATTGTTAGAGCAAATTTAAAAAAAAAAATTCAAAAAAGTAAAAATTCAAATTTTATGTATAAAGTTGCAATTTTACTAGCATCATTGAGAAAGAGTGAGTGATCTTAATTTTTTTTTATTATTTTATTCAAATTTTGAAATTATTTGCAACAAACTGTTGCTTAATACTTTTTGCTATATATTTTCCTTGCATTCAAAATCAAAATAATATTGACTTTTTATCTCAAAGCATGTAGATCCTGTTGCTGGTCCTTAATTTTATGAAGCACTTTTAATTTGAAAAAATTTGAATCTATGAAGTAAAGATGTCTAATAAAAGCGAAATTGGTGTTGGTTGCAATTTGGAAAATGAGTTTAGTCAAGATGACGAATTTTTAATGAAAAAATTAAATTTAACTCAAGAACAGTTAGAATTAAAATCCAAAAATCTAGATGCATTTTGGAAAAGTGTTGCTGAAACTTTAAGAGTGGATCTAAAGGATCTCCTCGATGATAATCAAGAAGTAATTATTTTTAAAATAAATTAATTTAAATCTATATATTTTTAAGATTTTAATTTAAGTTGCATAAGTTAAAAGAATTAATGGAAGAAGAGAATCAAGACTTGGAAAAGGAAAATTGTAAATTAATAAAATTGGTAAATGAAGCTAAAGAGATTTGCAATCAATATGTTAATGGTTAATCAATATTTTTTTTTGTCTCAAAAGAATTTAAATTGTATATTCACAAAAAACTAAAACGTAGAATTTTCAAATTTAGGATGTATCTAATATTTTTCTAAAAAAGAATAACTCCCACAGTAAAAAATAAAATATTTTTTATTTTATAATAAATATCATGCTTTTCAGTAGTATTTTGTCTATATATTATTATTAAAAAAATATCAAAGACCTTAATGAATTCACCTCCCTCTCATATTTCAATTAAGATTTATTTCAAAAATGGATTATTTTTAAAAATTTAAAGTATTATTTTTATGAAGAAATTGGTATAAAATCAGATTGGTTCTTTAAATTTTCCAGCATTAATACCAATTTAAACAATGAGGAATTAATTTTTTGAATTTAGCATGTTTCAGTTATTCTAAATTAGTTCTAGACATATTCATTATCATACTTAAATAATATGATAATGAATATATTTGTCCAAAGTTTTAATAGTTAACCTTTGAGCCTTCTAAATCATTCCTTTTCTAAGATAATTTTTTTGCAAGCAGTTAATAAATACATTTAAGCTTTGACCATTCTTCTCTAACCACATTGAGCCGTTACCCGATTTTATTCTGATATTTAAAAACGAACAAAAACACAACACCGTTCGAACAAAAACAAATATTTCTCGAACATTGTTCGAAAACATGTTTAAAAATGTTCGAACACGCCTTTAACTTATTTTAGCTTTAACTTATTTGAAAATCTCAAAATCATCAATTTCCAACACACACCAAATATGCTCTAACTCTGAATATCCATTAAAATCATCGTCTCTTTTCTAATAATGAATTAAAAGTACCAACAAAAAAATAAACAATCTAGCTAAAGATTCAGCAGCTTTCGAAGCTCTTTCACTAAGTAGAGATTCTTTTCAAAACATTTCTAAGTTATTGAAAAATAATTCTAGTTTAATTGTGAGGTTAAATCACCCAGAAAGTGGCCTTAAGGATTTTTGGTTTCTTTTTTTTCATATCTTTTTTTTTAATTAAAAATTGGGTAAGAATTTTTTGTTTTCTGTGTTTAAAAGTTTTTGACAAGGCTAAATGAATTTCTGTGGTGAAAATTTTTTCGTTGTGGGTAACAGATTTTTCACTGTGGATACTAGGTAGACCCATTTTTGCACTACATCAGCAACATTAAAAAATCAATACAGTCAAGTTCTTGAATTTGTTTAAGGTTTTGGAATGACGCTCGTCAAAAATTTTTATTATTCGAATTTGTTAACTTTTGATTGTGTCAAAATTTTTGGAATTACCGAGAGTGTAAATAAAATTGAGATCTGACTGTATTTAGAAACTCAATTTATTAGAATTTATAGAATTGTTTGCCGAGTATCAATGTGATGTTTCAATTAGGGATGCGCATCGAACTATTTTTTGTAGATCGAAATAAAAAAAGGTCTATCGAAAATTTATAAAAATTAGAGATGAATATTTAGACGATTAGTTTTCATCGAAATATTTAGTTTATCCAATAAAACAAACGAAATTTGGTTTGTCGAATTGTCAAGTTTAGTTTATTAAGTTTCGAAATGGATTATCGAAATTTTAAATCGATAAAAATAAAATAAATAAATTTTCGATTATTTCAATCGATATAATCTTAGCGGGTAAAATGTTTTCTTAATTCTTATCGAAATCTTTCGTTTTGAAAAAATTTCTTTTTAAGATTTTACATATTTATATTTCAAAAAAGACGGTTTGTACTGTAAATTTCAACTCATTCAATTGCTCGGTAGATGATAAATAAATTCTGTAAATTGCTTCAATATGTTACAATTTTGCTACACTCAAAAATATTTCTTTTTCATTAGCGTGTAAATTTTGCAAAGATACAAAGTTTTTGAAGACCATTATTTTTACCGTATTCCCTTCAAAATTTAGAACACTGTAACATGGGGAAGATGGTACTAAGTGCCTGCACTAAAACAGAATTTTCGGTTTTTAGTGCTGCATTAAAAAACAAGGGAATACGGTAATTGTAGTAAAATTGTTACATATTGTTGCAATTTACAGAATAATTCATCACTCCATATTCATAAGGTATAACAATTCGAAAAAAATGTTAAAAGTGAATTACTGATATGATTCAAAATGACCTTAGAACTAGGTGAAACCCTCAACTTTTATAAGATTTATATATTAATTAAAACCAACACAAAATATGATAAAAATTTTTTATTTTTTTTGCAATATTAATTTAAAAAAAAAAAGTAAATTTAATTGGAATCGAAACATAAATTCAATAGAAAATTTTTTCCCCATAATTTGAAATATATATTTATCTGAATAGTGTTAAATTTGCTCAAATTTTTAGCTTTTTTTTCACAAATAAAAAAGAAATTCAAATACGAAATTAGTTGCTGAATTTTTTAAAAATCAATCCTTTTTAAAAATTTTATTTAAATTTAAAAAAAAATTGGATTGGTTTATAAAAAATTCAGTATGCAAGTTGTTACGTCTTTTTTTTTTTTTAGCAAAAAAAGGCAAAATTGAAATTTGAGTACAATTTAAATTTAGAACTTAGCATATTTATCGAAAATTTATATCGAAAAATAGTATCGAAAATTAAATTTTTCGATTTTTTTTCGTAATTTGATCCACGAACTCTATCAGCAAGATAATTTCGAAATTTATCAATTCTGAGCAGAAGTTTTTCGAATAAACTTTTTCTATATCGATATCTTTTTAAGCGAAATTTATCGATTAAAATTTGATCGATGCACAACCCTAGTTTCAATATTAAAAAATGCTTTATTTAATTTTTCCTTGAAAAAAAATTCTTATATCTATCATTTTAACTTTAAATATTATTTTAACCTAAAAGAAATTAAGTCAAAGTGAGTTAAGCAATTAAATATATTTGTTTTTACAGGATTAAATAAAACAGAAAAAAAGGTATTTAAAAGACAAAAGAAAAAATAAAACATCTCTTACGTCAGCATCTACAGTAAAATTTTGAGAAATTAAAGATGTCAAAAATTTGTTCAAGTAATACAGAATCTCGAGTTGCATCGACTCTTGTAACAAGTTACTTTATAAGCTTTCAAAAATTTCATTTTCTTGCTCGAAAATAAATTAGGCTAATTTAGAAAATTATTGTGGGTGTATTTAACATGAGGTCTGAAAAAAAATAAAATTTAATTAAATCTCCCTCTAAGCGAATTAATTTTGTTAAAACAAAAATTCTTTTTCAATATTTAACAAATCAAAGATCATTTATCTCCAAAAGGTTATATCATAATTGTCATTTTATTTTTTATTTAATGATTCTCTAGTCTGAATTTGCGTCACAAATATTTAATAAAAGGATAAAAAAAAATAATAAAGCTGAAAACAGCATTTAGAAAAATTTAACTCTTATTTCGATTAATTTTATTTTTTTGCTATTTGAATAAGACCTTTACCTTAATTTCATACCTTTCTCTTTTAAAACGATTAAGGCTGCTTCTTTTTTTTGTAAATTATCACAAAATTTATTTAATCACGATTCCTATTGCTTATGTTAGTTTGTGAATGCAAACTTTTTTTTTCTTCTTAACTTGAAATATAGGGGAGGAATCAATTTTTCTTATTTTTTATGCTAAATATTGAAATAAAAATTTTTTGAAAAATTTTTCTATTTTTGAAATTAGAGGAAAAAAAACGTAAATTAAGACTCGCTATTAAAAATGATCAAATTTAAGTGAGTATATTTTTGAATCGCGCTTGATCTTAAATAAAAAAGAAAGAAAATATGGACCAAATCAATGAGAAAAATCCTATTGAGGAATTGAACCAGATTTCTACTACTGAGAATTCTGCTAATCCTACTACAAATATCATATGGAACGAGAGTAAGATAGTTCTTTCTTTTTTAATAAAATAAAATTAAAATTTTATTATTAATTTAAGACGAGGAAACATTTTTACAAAATTTATTTGCAAACACTCTTTTAAGTGATAATTTCGTAGAAAAGACTGATTTTGACTTGGGCCTTGGTTTCGATAATCTTCAATTAAATTATGATCCTAATCCGTCTGATACATCAAGTCAATTAACTATTTTAAGCCTTGAAGATGCTGTCCTGAATGTACAGGATCTCAAATTAGACCCACCGAATTTTATCTCAGGAAGCGATCTTTTAATTACTGAAACTAAAACAGAAAGCAGCGATGATCAAATATTTAAAAAACCTTCTAGTGTCTTGTTAACACCAGTATCTACGTTATATCAAAATCAAATTAAGACTAAAAATAATGAAACAGCGGATAATTTAGATAATAATTCTATAAATAAACTTAAAAGATCTTTGAAACGAACTAAATTTTTAAGCGCTAAAAATTCAAGTCAAGATTTAATATTTTCCAAAAGTGTACCTGCTGGAAAACATTTAAAACATCGACAACAAACAATAACAGGCTCAAATTTAGCTACAAATAAAACCTTAGTCAAATTAAGCGCTTCCAGTGTCAAAAATGGATGTACATTAAAATTAAATCAGCATAAAAAGATGTTACCAAAAGCGAATACAACCGTTTCGAGTAATGAATCTGTTAGTCTAAAGTCGATTGATTTAGAAAAAAATATATTTGTCTTAAAAGAACCGTCTAGCTTAGACGCTACGTCGAATAATACGAGTTTAGTTATTAAACGAGATGAATTTGATCTTCAAATTAAAGAATTAAGTCTTTTGGATTTACATTCTTCGGAGGACGACTCTTCAAATCAAGATCCTAATAAAAAGTAAGTAATTTTACAATGTTATAATTTTCTTTAAGTTTTTTTCAAATAAAAAAAGGAAAGTTTTTAAAAAACTTTTAAATGTTATTTTTACTTTGAATTTTTACGTTCCGTGAATCAAATTTTAAGATGTAATAATGGTACAAAAATGAGTTGCTTCTCTTGTGCCAAAAATGCTCTTTTTTTTCTTTATACTTGATTAATTTTAACTTTTCAAAATTTAGAAAAAATCCACCACCAATTGAATTTAACTCAAACAATATACACCCTGACTCATGTAAAAATAGACCAAATTTAGATAAAAAAACAGACAACTCGAATTTAAATATTTCCGAAATAATAACTAAAAAATTAAAATACACTCCAAATACGCAAACAGACAATCAATTAGATAAAAGCGAATCAAAAGAGACAAATTCATTACATATAAATCCAAACAAGCACAAATTGGACAAATTTATCCAGTATTTTAAATCTTTGGATTCATCATCAAAAGAACCAATTGTATTGGGTCAAAAAAATTCTAAAAAATCCCTTGACTCATTACTCTCGCCACCAAGTCCGTCTAATTCCCAAAAAACACAAAATAAACGCAAAAAAAAAGATACTCAGCAAACAAATGTGGATCCAAATCAGCGTCCTATAATTCTTATATCACTTCAAGCCGAAAAAACTAATAACAACATCCAAACAACAACAACAACACCACAAGTTCAATCTCCACCGCAACAATCAAACTTTACAATGAATTTAGAGAATGACACTTTATTGCATATGAAAAATTTAGACATAAATACAGAGCAAACAAATCAGAATCTAATAATGCAAAAGTCTAATGATACACACTTAAATTTAAGCGATAGAAATTCCCGAAGTTATTTGTGGAATTTGCTAAAACAAAATTCTACACAAGAGGAGTTAATTGAAAATTTTGGATCAATGTTACATGATAAAATTTCATTTTGGGATTTGGTACAACTCAAATTAAGATACTCAAAATCGAATCATTTAAAAACTACTTACGAAATTATTGATGACTACACTTTATTGTATTCGAATATGAGCGCCTTACTGGAGCGTTTTGTCAATGAACAATCAAATTTTAATTCGATGAGTGATAATTCATCAAGGAGTAGATCGTCATCAAGAAATATTAGAAATGCTAGAAAACAGTCGACAAGTGGCTCAAATCGATAGGGTCAGATTTAGTTGTTTTTTTTTTTTTTAAATTTTGAAAATTTTACTATTTTTTTTTTATTTAAACTTAAGTTTTTTTTTCTATTTTTTATCATCTGAATGTTTGTAATTTCTATTATCAATTAGTTATCTTTTTAACTAAAAAATAAATGTTAAAATATCTCGCCTGTTTTAGATCTATCTTTTTTTATACAAATAGTTAAATAAGTCCTAATTGTTCCAAAGAAGGGAAAAAATAAAATAAAAATGTCTGAATCTAAGGTATAGCAAAATATGTTGCTTGATTTAAATGCCTGAGAGATAAAGTCATTTTTGGACCACTTTAATTTCGAATTAATTTCAAATTTAAATCATCATCATATATTGCTTGTCAACAATTTTGGCTTACAATCGTCTACAGGGTTTGCCGTAATTTCTTTTTCTTCTAATCACCCATAAAAATTAAAAAAAAATTATTTTTACATAGGATGTTACGGAAAAAAAAGTTGCTATATCTTTTTCTTTCGAAAATAAGATTAAATAAAGACTTGATATCGACGCGAGATGACTGTAAAATTAAACCATTTTATATCGCAAGCGAAGGTTTCTCATGCTCTAATTTTCTGAATGGTACAATTATTCATTTTAATCTTTTCAGCATCTCCTAATTTTGGGACAGTAAATTATAAAACTTTGTAAAAAAAAAGTGCCCTGAAAAAATTTGATTTATGGAAAAAGTAACCTTTAAAAAGGTGTTTTATTAATAATTTAATAAACAAAACTTTAATAAATTTTTTTATTACCGTAAACTCTCGATCATAATTACATGTAATAATAACTAGATTTCTGCTATAATTTCAATATACCTCCAGCGGAATTATAGCAGAAATCTAGTTATTATTACATGTAATTATGATCGAGAGTTTACGGTAATTGAAAAATGTTCAAGATTTTAAATTGTTTCTCATTCTCCAAGAATTAGCTTCTTCATAAAAAGTTGAAAAATTTTTAGCTAATGATTTTCTGAGTGATTTGTGATTGTCTAGTTTTTTTGAAAACTCAGTTGGCTTAGTGGCTGTTTCGACCAAATCAGCAATTGGCAAAAACCTTTTAATAAAAATTATTACCAAAAAAATATTAGTTATTCGATAATTTTAAACTTACAAAGATACATTTTTATTTTCATAAAAATAGGCTTCTTCAATTTTGAAATTTTTACTAATTGCAAAAAAAGCAAAATTTTTTAAAGCACTTAAAGTTTCTTTTTTGGCCAAGTTCAAAAACGAACAAATATTTATCAATGCGTAAATATACGAAGCTCTTATTTTATTGCTCATACTTATTATTGTATCTAAACAGAAATTTAGACGTGATAAAGAAAAAAAGTTTTCTTACAAAGTCAGTTTGTTACTTTCATCGTTCGAAAATGGATTCACTGCATTTACCAAATCCGATTTATTAAAACTTTCAAAAATATCTAATGTAAAATTCCAATTTATAACAGATTGCTTAAAATTATCAGTAAAATTAAATTCCGGCTTCAATATAAAACTCTCAACGATTCCATTATTGAAAAAATTTTTTAGTTGTATGCCACTGTATGGTCTAACTAGACAATAGATTATACATTTTTCTGGTAAATAATCTTTTATATCTTTGACAACCTGTTCTAATTGAGATGGTAGTACACATATAAAGGCTATATTGACCGAATTTATCAATCGCCGATTGTCGTAATAACACTTGATATTTTTTCTATGAAATTCCTCTTGAAAATTAAAAAAAAATATAATGAATCTTGCCAATCTAAAGCGCAAATATTGGATAATCATATTACCGTACCGTTACTCAAGCAAAACTGGTACAGTATGATGTCTATCCACTATAAGCACATTATAATTACTTAGAAGCTCTGGTTGGCGAGTAGAAATTTGTAGTTCGTTCGGATAAACTTCAGAGTATTCAAGCAGACACCTCGCTAACTGATAGCCTAATTTTCCACAACCTTAACAAAAGATAAAGTTTGGGAAAAGTCGTTGATTTTTTTTGAAAATAGCAAACCTATTATTCCAACATGTAACCCAGGTGTCTTTTTCATTTCGTTTAAGAGCATACTATTTTTTTGTCTAGTTGAGCCAGTTCTTATCTCTTCAATATTTCGTCTAATTTGATTAGCAATACCGACAAAATAAACAGCATGTGCACAAACAGCAAACATTTGTGCATGATATTTTTTTCTTAAATTTCTAATATGAATATTTCGACTGGGGAAATGACATTGCTCCAGTTCAGTTTCAAATTCTAGTTCTTTTATTCCACTTATAATTTCATTATTTAGATTAAAACTCGAGAGCTCAATTGAGGATGATTCCAAAAGATTAAAGAAATCTTGCTCTTTTTTTACTATTTGCATAGCTTTGCTATTTTTCGAATCATCGTTGTTTTTGGATTGACCAATCGATGTATTTTTAAAAAAGCTCGTCAGCTCTCTATTTAGATCACTTGGATTTTCTTCATTAGATCCGGCGAAATTTTCGCTCGATACCAAATTATCTAACTCTAAATTTTGCGTTTCCATGGCAACGTCAAAAAATTTATGCAAAAAAAAATTTAAATTAATTTTATGAGAAACTGAAGTAAGATTACGTCTCACCTCAGTTTTTTTTATTAATAAGCTAGGAGTGAATTTTCTAAAAATTTCTTTTACTTTCAAGAAAATGAAGTTAATTTTCTCGACTAGTAAATATTCCAATTATGATTTTAAATCAAGTCTATCTTTAAAGCTTCAAGAATTTTTGTTGAATTTTTTCACCAAATACCGTTAAAAATTCAACTAATTTACTTTGAAATGCTATAATTTGATATCTGATGGCTTGATCAATAAATCATTTTGTAAAAAACTAAAACTGAAAAAAAACTTGTGAGAATTTTGATTTTACAATTTTTTTTTTATCATTTGTGTTGGGACACAACTATTCATCATTCGAACGGAAGCAATTTAACGCTTGACTAAGGAAATGGTGTTTTACTCAATATTACACCATGGATAATTGATTTTCATCATTCCTCACGGGCTCACAGCGTATGAATAATATCTAACCAAAAATCAGTTAAATACATATTTAATTCGCTTTTTAAAAAAAACTTTCTGGTCATTAAACTGCCTAATTTAAAATAAGTTCAAAACAAAAATTTTTAATATTATAATTATTATTTATTGATTTCAGCCTCATGGACAAAATTCAAAAAAATAAAAAAAGAATAAAATACAAATGAATAAAAAAATTTAGTTTTAATTTAAGAAAGTAAAACTTTTCATTTAGCCAATCTTATCCATTAAATCTTAGTTTATAAAATACAGGGGTGCTTGAGGGATAGTAATCGACACTTAGGGAACATATACAGAAAATAGAGTCACACTTTAGATATATTGTATCCTTAATACCTTTAAGAATTGTGACGAATAAATCTATTATGTTCCCTTTATAAGTCTTAAGTGTGACAACTTAAAGGTATTAAGGATAAAATACAGTATTGGTAAAAAATAAGAGAACCGCGAGATTTTTTTAAACATTTTATTAAAAATAACAAAAGAGACGAAAAAGAAAAAAAAATCACACAAACAAATTATATATTCAAAAAATCCGGGTTTAAATTGATATTAAAAAGTTTAAAAAAAAAGTTCGGCGAATTTTATTTTAGTTTGAAAATTCATCAAAAAAAAGACTCCAAAAAAAAATAAGAATAATTTCTCACAATTTTTACCACAAAATTGGCTATATTTTTTTTTGGCACTAATTTTACTCTTTTTATCACCAAAGACTCTTTTTTATAAAATTACTCTTTGCATACAAAATGATTTTTTTTCTCTAAAAAAATTTTATATTCTAAAAAATCTTTTTTTGAACAATTTTACTTGTCTATATCTAAATTCAATTAAAAATAAATTTATTCTAAAATGATAGATTTTAACGAATATCATCTTTCGAATATTCTGAGCATGATCACCATTCAATAACTCACACTAAGCGTTTGAGAAATTACGTCAAAGAAAGAATAGCTTACTACTTTAGTATTAAAGTAACTTTTCCATCAAAACAGATTAGTAGCTTTTTATCAATCAACAAAAAAAACAAAAGGTGAATCTACCATAAACTATAAACAATTTTATCAACTAAAAATCTTCTGGAATTGGCCTAAAAAATTCGAATTTTGCATGCATTCTGGTAGGTTCTGCAGGTCCTGGTATTTTTCGAGAAGAATATTTGACAAATAAATTTTCGACAGGGATAATTATACTAATTGGTTAATTGGACATGTAAATTTCGTATATGTTTTTTACGGATAGAGAAATTTCTAAAAAAAAAATTAATTGGACGGGTAAAATTAGACAAAAAAGTTAGTGGACAGGTAAATTTATACAGGTAACTGAATTTCTCGCGAATTAACGACGTACTCGTAAAAAAATAATTTTTTTTTTAAATTCTATTTTCAATTTTTTTTGTTCTTTAGCCTCGCCGTACCGTACCAGTACTCAAAAATAAGTTTTTTTTTAAATTTATGATTCAATTTAATTAGACAAAAATTTGCTGTCTAATTTGACGAAATTAAGCCTGTTCTAATTTGAATTTATCTTATTCGATTTTTTTAACGAAAATTCTGCGTCATTTTTGTTAGACGATTGTGCTATGCTTTAGAGGAGATAGTCGAAATTGTCATTAAAAAAATTGTCATACAAAATTGTCAGAAAAAATTTGTCAAACCAATAATATTTTTTTTTTGTTTGATTTCTATTGGATAATAAAAAGAGAAAACTTTGAATAAAAGATAATAATTAATAAAATAATTAATTAAGAAATGTTTCAGAGTAGAAGAAACTTTTCTTAAACGAAGTATTTTAGAAAAAAAAAATCAAAAACTTACCTAAATTTATTGATTAAAAAAAAATTAGTTAATTAATTTGACAAAAACCTTTAAATAAAATGATAAACTTAACTATTAACTATATGTTTGTCTTAACATTAAAAGCCTCCAATTAGAAATAAATTAGAAACTATTAACGATCCAATATTGCAACCAAATATTGCGATTCTAAGGGATAAAGAAATATCTGTTGATACTTTCGTAAAATATGGAATTCGAACATTCGTTTTTTTTTAAAACTTGAGAAAAAACTCAAAGAAAATCTACTTAATGACAATTTTGAGTCAGAATCAGATACAGATATTCAAATGAAGAATTAATGATTTAATTTAATTTTCTAAGAAAATTTATATTTTTTTACTTTTTTTTCCGTAGTAAAATTCTATATACTCAAAAGGAATTTTGTAACGATCACACTTTTCGTTACAAAATTTAATTTTCAAAAAAGGAATTTTGTAACGTTATGAAATTTTGTAACGTTACAAAAGTAACCCAAGCCACTTATTTTATGCAATAACCATAACAATAGCAATAAAAAATTAATCAAGAAATACTTTTGATCGACCAAGATGCTAAGTAGATTATATTTCAAAATTACCGTTAACAGAAAAATGAAAATAAAATCGAATCTTTATCGATGTTGCAACAGGATGTGTAATGTTATTTTTAATCCTGATACATTAAAAATAAACAGATCAGAACATTACCATCCTGGTTTATCAAATTGTGAAATTGATTGTTTATTGCTTTTCAAACAAGTCATCCTTGAATTAGCAATAATCACGATATTCCGCTTAGCGATGCATATAACGCTGAATATCAAAAGCTAATTTTAAAATATTCATATAAAGAATTAGCCGAACACTGGAAGCCTTTCACAACAGTAGCCAGTAAATGCAAAAGAAGTGAAAGACATCCAAATAAACGCAATAACCATAACAATAGCAATAAAAAATTAATCAAGAAATACTTTTGATCGACCAAGATGCTAAGTAGATTATATTTCAAAATTACCGTTACCAGAAAAATGAAAAAAAAATCGAATCTTTATCGATGTTGCAACAGGATGTGTAATGTTATTTTTATCCTGATACATTAAAAATAAACAGATCAGAACATTACCATCCTGGTTTATCAAATTGTGAAATTGATTGTTTATTGCTTTTCAAACAAGTCATCCTTGAATTAGCAATAATCACGATATTCCGCTTAGCGATGCATATAACGCTGAATATCAAAAGCTAATTTTAAAATATTCATATAAAGAATTAGCCGAACACTGGAAGCCTTTCACAACAGTAGCCAGTAAATGCAAAAGAAGTGAAAGACATCCAAATAAACGAAGTTTACTCTCAACTGAATGAAGAACAATTTTTACAATTCGACAATTTGAACAACTCAAATAGAATATTAGTTTTCATGTCATCGATTGGAATAAAAATCTTGTCAAATACTACAAGATGGCACCTTGATGTTACATTTAAGACTTGTCCAACTCGTTTTCATCAAATATTGTCAATACATGGTTATTATCAAAATCAAATGTTTCCTGGGTACATTTTGTTACAAAACAAAGAACGTGAAACTTATATTGATGCATTAACACAAGTAAAATGTATTTTAGCAAGTAATAACGTGACAATTAATTTACAAGAAGTGCTTTCGCATTTGGAATTAGCAATTATACAATCAATAAGTGTTGTGTTTGAGAATGCAAAGATCTATGTTTGTTGGTTCCAATTTAACCAAGCTTTGATTCGCTATCTATTCGACAAATGCAACAAAAAAAGCCTTTATTTCGAAAATTTGAATTCAAATTGTGGATTCGAAAGTTCAGTGCTCTAGCATTTGTGCCTTTAGAAGACATAGAAAAAGGATGGACAAACATACTCGACAATATCCCAATAACTCCGGATCAAGACACTATCAAATTTATAAAGTACTTTGTTGATACATGGTTAAAAGGAAAATACGGATTTTCTGGAATCATTTTGACAACACTGGTCCAAGAACAAATAACCACTTAGAAGGGTATCATGCCAAATTATCAGCTATTCCATCTGCATAAACAAGCAATGTTTTGACCGCAACCCAAGTATTCAGTGATTTTAATACAGTCGAACGGAATCCAATAGAAGAGCCAAAACAATTATCAAAAAATAAGAGAAAAGATTACATTTTTTTGACTTTACAAGATCAATATGCCAAGAAAATTATTACATTTGAGCAATATTTCGAGAAGCTTGCAGCTCATATCACAGATCCATATGGTACTAGTCAAATGAAGTTCGACCATGATCTGGAAGAAAGAGAAGAAGAAGAAGAAGAAAAAATTGAAAAGAAAAATTAAAAACATTGTTTTTGATAATCCTATAAAAACAAATGATTTTTAAACAGAATCGATTTTATCAAGTTTGAAATTAGAAAAATTGTTGAACAGCCTAGTGATTTATTTTCCAAAGATTTATTCACAATTTTAAAAAGCCAAATTCATATTTATAATAATTACATAGTCAAGGACCAACCTGTGCGACAAGATTTGTTTAATTAATGTTTAATTAAATGTTTAATTAAACCTAAAGCTAGATCATTACTTTAATCTAGAAAATCAATTTTTAATTCTCTTTCAATTATAATTGATTGTTTAACGAATGGCGAGTCATTTCTTCTAAATTTTAGTTAATTTTCTTGACGCAAAAACTTTGTTTTTCCCAGCACTTTTTCCCCGATTTATTAAATTTTATTTAGTCTTAATTTTCATAGTAATTAAACAAAAAAAAATAGTGACATAGTTATATAATAATAATTATTTAGAATTTGTACAAAGTTACTGTGATTTAGAATTAATTTCAAAATTACTTGTAATTTTTGTATTTAAATAACTGCTTTAAAAATTTCTAACTTTTTAGTTTTAAAAAACAAAACATTATTTTTAAGAAAAAATTTTATTTTATTCCTTGAGAATGACAACTTCGTTTGTCGAAACGTCGGAGCTTGAACAAAATATTTTATCAGAAAAAAGAACTTTGTTTTTATTTTATTTTCTTAATATAATAATAAGTCATCGCGCGATTATGTTCCCCATCTATTCTTGACGAAAATGGGAACATAATTGAAATGGGACATTAATAGAAATAAGAATTTTATAGATTTTTATTTTAATGAATAAATTTTTCAAAACGTTAAATGCAAAGTTGAATAAACGGAAAAAGGACTAAATTTTAATTCAATTAGATAAGATATTTGCTTAAAAAACTCTGAAGTAATTTTCGCCTTTAATATTTTTAGGGAGTTAAAAACTAGTGTTAGACCAAGTGTTAAGACTTAGAACTAGGAGACCATGTCTAAGAGAAGGAATTAGAAATTTAAATTTTCAAATTGTTTTTATTTAAAAAAAAAAAAAAAAATTTTCGTTTAAAATACGTCTTTTAATATTTAAATTTTTAATTAAGAAATATGCAGAAAAAGATGCTATTGATTTAATAAAACTACCGTATTCAATTGTTTTTCAATGCAGCAACTCGGTATTTATCCAATTTTTCTGATTTGTCAATTTTTTTTTCAACCAATCAACACTTGGTCTAACACTAGTCTTTACCCCCCCTAACACATAGTCCTCTACTCCTAACACTTTGTCTAACACTATTTTTACCCCACTAACACATGGTCTTCTACTCCTAACACTTATTTTTTCCACTAACGGTCTTAAAAAAACTTCTAACGCTTTTTGAATTTATTTTGAATATTTTTAAGAAATTCTTAGTTTAATACATACACCATTAAGAAATTATAGTATTCATTTCATCATTGAAGCATCAGATCTTATGAATCGGATTCGGTCCATGCGCTATCTTTCATACTTGACTAGATTTATGATTCATTCATCGAGCCAGCGTCGCTAATATTTGAATTTTAATTTAATTTTTCCTTTCCTATCCAATGATTGATGCTGCATTAATTAGAATTAAAATTTTTTAAATTCTGTCATTTAATTTTTGGTCACTCAATTTTTTTACGAATTTTATTTCTTCTCACGAATTTTATTTCTTGTCACAAAAATACTGGTCATACATTTTTATGTCCAGAGTGGTCACAAAACCGGTAGTGAACAACTTGGTCCCAAAATTAGTGACCAGCTGGTCACAAAACAGTGAAGACCCGGGTTTCATTATATTGTATGAAAGTAATTTTTTTTTGGCAAAGTAGTATAGATTTAAAAATTGAAAACTAATTATTATTAGCGTTTTTTTATAAATATTTATTAAGAAATCGATAAATATAAATTTAATTTGTTTTTTTTCAAAATAAAAAAATCAAGTCCAAGGATTGAGTCACAATATTAGGTGAATGCGCTCAATTTTTCATCAAAAAGTTGCAACAAGAAAAAATAAATTCAAAATATTCAGATTTTTTTATTTAAAGTTTATTCAACTGACTAAATTATCTTTTTTGCTTCTCTTTCTCATAGAAAAAAATAAATTACACGAACAAAAAAAACTATTAACAAAATAATTAAATAATACTATGAGCTTTTAAAAAATTTAACAATAAATTGATTATATATTTTCATACTTATCAGAAACAAATTACCATGGTTTTTAGATTTTTTCTATATAAATTTGTTTTTTATTCTAAATAATCACTGTAAAGTATTGTCTATATGGCCTGCCAAAATGTATAGATTGGATAGATTAGATCCTTCATTTTTACACTCCAGTACCACAATCCTAAAAAAATCATTTCATTTAAAGCCTTTCTAAAGTATATTTTTATATAAAGATAATTTTTTACTTGTCATTTGAAACTAAGCGATATTCTTTTAGAACATCATTATTATTCAATTCTTGTATGACATCATTTTCTTTATAACTTCTCTCTTCAAGACCATGTTTATGAAACGCAATAACACTTTCTTGATCGGGTAGACAGACTAAAGATTCAATTTTAAAATTGAATTCTAAAATTGAATCACGCTGTTTGATGTCTTTTTTGACAATACCATCTAGGCCGATAATCTTAACAAAGTTATCATGACATATCAATAAGGAATCTTTGTCTATTTGGGTTACATTAATTATATTTAATTGATTATTTACTTGAAATTTAAACAAAAAAAAATTGTCAATATTTGTCGAATATATAAATTTGATATGAGAATTCTTACCATCGAAGGTATCATTCTTAATACTGTCTTTTTGATCCTTCATTTCTACAATTCTAAATTTATAAGCATTCTGATTGTGAACACAAACTGCTATTCCAATAATAACTGGTGGATATATTTTATTCTGTTCTGTTAATAACTCAAATACATTCAATGGACTTGGGACTGGATAACTTATTCTCTAATAACATAATTACAAAAATTATTCAAAATTGAACGTTTAAACATGTAAATATAGAAAGACTATCGACGTGACTATCTAGTGGTGCTTCTGAGATGTTATATTCAAGTGATAAAAGATCTTAGTATGCTTGTTTTTTTTTAAATCATATTTTTCAATTTAGCTCACAAACATTTTGCTAATAAAGAGAATAAAACTGGCCATGTTAAAGCCATGTTTTAAAGACAAAATAAAAAATCAAAATTGTTAAAAATTGATTTTTTCTTGAATGATGTTGGTTACCTCTTTTTTATCAACTAAAATTACTTAATTTTACTTAATCAAAAAAAAAATTTTTTTACGCTATTTTAAAGTTTCAAATGAAAATAAAATTACTTTCTTATTACTAAATTAATTTTTTAGACTAAATTTCGTAGAAAATTGAATTCTATTCTCTTTATTGATCTAATATAGAATAAATTTTTACAAAATTTTTTGCCAGATGACATGAAAAAAGAAACCAATATTGAGACAGATGAAAACTGTGCCCAAAAAAAAAATGTGTGGTATGTGCAATTAGATCTAAAATTATCAATAATTACTTTCACAAGGTTTATATACTCCATTCGGGTATCATTTTGAAGCTTTTTGACTATCTTTCATATTTAGTTGTAAAAGTTTGAAAATATTGAAAAATATAGATTAGCACAAAAGTGTGTTTCGATATTAGATTGGTGTGCTTTTTTCAAGGATGCAAAATTTCGTACTTAATTAATAACGAATGAAAGACACGAATTTTTCATTTTAAGTTCCGAAACTTAGAATATGATAGAAGCGAATTAAAATGCACTGTAGGAGTGAGGTTAAATAAAATATTCAAACATAAATTCTCCATGAAAGTGAACCAATAAAAATTTTAATATAAATTGAATTTTGTGATTTATAATCCTTCAGTATTTCTCAATTTATAATTAAAAGTAAGAAAAGAAATTTTTACTTTTAAAAGCATGAAATTATTTAGTGGATCATACCACTGCATTAAACAAAATTCGTCAATACACGCAACACATAAATATTTATAACCGTTGTAAGGATTCTTAGCCGTGCAAACTTTTACACAATTTTTTACATCTTGATAACATGATTTTCTTTAAAAAAAAAAACAAAAAAAAAATATTTAACTAAAATCCTATATACACTTATTTGTTTTCCGAATTACTTACTTATTTACAAATTTTTCAAATCTTTCCGGTAAAAATGAGCGATGATTAGTTTGTTTCTGTTGCGTTAGAGTAATTAAATCGTGCCTATATAAACCGTTATATTTACTTGAAACTGACATTAAAACGTCTTTGATTACAAATAACCAAATGGTTCGTTTTGCATAAATCTTAAAGAATAGGAAAAATAAAAAAATTTCATAATAAAAGTTAAAAAAAAAGATAAGGAAATTTACTAGTTCTAGAGTTGAGTCTCCATTTAGATAAGTTTTTAAATTGAGACAATAAATTCCAAGATCACTAGCGAACAGTATTAATTGATCTTTAGTATCTGGATGTATCCAAGTAGATGCACAATGAATAACTAGAGGACATTGATCGAATATTTTAACTAAACCAGCGCCCATTTTAACTTTAGGCACCTGTGGCAGGCCATTAAATTGATTGGATGGTATCATAGTAGATGTTTGGGATGTTAAAGAACCATTCGAATCATTAGGTTGTTTTAACATTTTACCGCTGTGTTTGCGTCTTGGAGGGACCATCGGTGGGCCACTACCATTCGGAGAACAATTCGAATCATTATCGTTATTTACTTAAAAAAATTAATTTAATTTTATATTTGGGATAATTTTTGGTAAAAAAAATACATCCACTTTTTGTCTAAAATTTTTTCTTATTATTATTAGACTATTTTTAAGAATTCCCATTGGATGAGAATTCCCTTGTCAACTACTCACATGAGATTCTCAGTTACCAATTTCTCAAGAAATCTCAGAAGATCTCGTATCGTTAACATAGACTAATAGTTGAGATCTCATGCGATTTAAGTAACCGAGAATCTCAATGAGATCTAATATGAGATTTGTGTTAAAACAGAAATTAAAACAGGTTAAAAAACCAACAGCAACTATTTTTTTATGTATTGGTAGCTAAATTTATTAATTCTTGATTATTGTATTTTTGTCTCTTAGTAACTTTTGAATTTTTCTTTGGTAAACTTTTGAAAACAATCTCAATTAATGATAAAAAAATTTTTCCTCGTCTCAAATCAATTAGAAACTTTATAATCAATAACAGTGATGAATTTTTAGAAAATTTTTTAAAGAATTTTCCAAAATTTAATGTAAAAATTATTGTATATACTTATTTTAAAAATTTTAAAAATTCAAGTAAAACTAATAACTTAAAGAAAGAGAAATAATAATGATATTAATTTGTATTTTTCAGTTTATGTATTTTATTTATATTATTTTTATATTAATTTCTTTTTTATCCTAATTCAGTGCAAGACTTTCTTGCATACTGGGCACTAGCCTGTTGAATTTTGTAATTAAATAAAAATAAATAAATAAAAAATAGACTGAGAAGCACTGTGAGAAGCACTTTAAGTTTTTTTTTTAAATATTTTATTTGAGTTTAAAATTTACTTTCATCTGGGATCATTAGGGATAAATTCTCTGTATTGTGCTAAAAATTTACTTTAATATGAAAAACATTATTTTGATTGTGGCATATTTATTAATTAAAAGCTAAGACGAAGTTTAAAAAAATTTAAGAACTTATATTATTCTGATCTGCCCATGTCTATTTTATAAGCCAATTGTTAGCCTTTATTTTAATCCTAACACTGTAATTTTTTTAGGCGAAGATACTTACGCTGAAATGCGATGATGAAGTAGCTCATGATGGGTAATAAAAAGCGAAGTAGAGCTCGCATTGATGTAGGCCGGTGATGGCCCAATGGTTCGAGTCGTTGGATGGGGGATCTAGAATTTTGAATTAATTAGCGAACTTAGTTAATTTAAGGGTCCGGGTTCAAGTTCCCACTCCTGCCACAAAAAAGTTTCACCCAAATAAAAAAAAAAGTGGAGCTCGCATTAAAGCGAAAAGAGACAATTTCTACGCCCTGAAGCGAAAATAACTACGCATTAGGGATGCGTTACTTCATCGTCGCATTTAAGCGTAAGTATCTTCGCCTAAAAAAAATTACAGTGAACTAACAATAAGTATTAAATTATAAATAAACTTACGAGTTGAGTTTGACTTTAGGGTATGGCTATTGGTCTGGCTTAATTGCTCAGGTGTAAGAGTTCCATATGGATCATACTAAATATGACAAACGAAAAAATAAAGTTAACACAAACTTTGAATTTCAATTTCAAAATATTTACTTGACTTTCTCTAGAAGAATATTCTATTTCACTGATTCTAAAATTTAAAATATAAATTAGAATTTCGCATGAAATAAAATAATTTACTTAAATCTATTGATGGGGGTTAGTAAATTTTGACGTTCTAAATATTTGAATACTTATTTTTAATTTATAAAATATTTAAGATTAAAAGCTCTAACTTAATTTTTAATTGTTTTTGTTTTTATCTTAATTTTATTATTACTTGTAGTGTTTAAGCTCTTCGCTTAAAATTTCCAACAAACTTCTTTTTTAATTTTTTGTTTATTTTCATCTTTTTTAAAAATTAAAGAAAACATTTAAAAAAAAAATACTCACTTGGTATCTGAATTTTTCATATGAATTTGACCATTCTTTATTTATTAATAATCAAAAATTAAACTAACTTTGAGAAAACTTATTTAATGAATAAAATTAATAACTTGATTTTTATTTTTGTCATTGCTTGATACATTTGAAGTTGAAATTTCATTTTGTTTTTTATTAGATATGCGTCTTGGAGCATTTAATAACAGGTCCTTTTTAGGTATTAATTAAAAAAATAATTTTTCATTCAATTTAGACAAAAAATTTACGGGCTCATCTTCATCTTCTTCAGTTCGATTGACCAAATTGGGTCCATTACGATAGACGTCAAGTATTTCCTTTCCTAATCGATTCGTAAAATCACCGAGTAGAAATGAGTGTTCTAAAAGTTTATCTGCACTTGGTCGTTTCTTAGGATTTTTAGTTAATGCTACTTTAATGAAACTATGAAAATTAGAAGTCCATTTGTCTTTATCTTTCAGAGTGGGCGGTTTAAAACCCGATTTAGACATGATAAATAATGCTCTCATTGGATGAAGATTAAAATTTGGTGGTTGTAATTCAGCTAGTTCTATCGCTGTTATACCTACGGCCCATATGTCACATTGTTGGTTGTATCCGCCCTTTCTTTCAACAGCAGCTACTTCAGGTGCCATCCAATAAGGTGTGCCAATAAATGACTTTCTCTTTGCCAAAGTAGCTGTTATTTGAGCAGATACGCCAAAATCGGCTAGTTTTACGTCTCCTTCGTCAGTAAGTAATATATTAGCACCTTTAATGTCTCGATGCATTTTACCCATATTATGTAAGTAGTTTAAACCTTTGAGAGTCTCACGGCAAACGTAGGCTATTTGATTTTCGGACAATGCACCGGTAACTATTTTATTATATATAATTTTTCTTTTACTCTTTGTTGTAATGTTTTTATTTTAAAGTATTATTTACCGTTATAAATGTCTTGTAATGAGCCTCCTCCGCAAAACTCCATGGCAATCCATAACTTGTCTCGCCTTGTTTTTAAATAAGTAAAAATAGAATTTTAAAACTCAAATTTATCCTTCGGAAAGCAAGTCAAGTTTAAATTGTTCAAAAAAGTATTTTTATTGAAATACCGTATTCTCTTGCAGAGAGGCGCATGCGGCTAATCCCATCAAAACCATGTAAAAACCTTTTTCCTTTAATTTTTTAACATGGTTTTGATGGGATTAGCCGCATACGCCTCTCTGCTAGAGAATACGGTAAAATTTTTGAATTTTTTTCGGAAAAAAAATATAAGGTTAAAAGATTAAGATTATTCCCAATTCTGATAGAGATTGAAATTCTAATTTATTTTTATAAAAAATGAATTTAAATCGTTTTTACAAAGCAAAATATGTTTTAATAATATGTCAATATGCAAAACAATCAAAAAATTTGCATACGAAGCCAGCTATACGATTCCAATCTTACATTGTGAGACTAACCTTAAGAAACTTTTGAAGAGAATCTTTTTGTATTAATGTCGAGCGACTTAAAATGAAATAAACTTTTCCAACTGTTGATTCCAAGGCCAATATCGTATATAAGGAAACATTTGGCAAGTTTTCTAAAAAAGGAACATTTTTAGGGGATGAAAAAAATATTAAAAAACTTTTTTTAATTTCTATTTTTAGCTTTTTAAACATATTTCGAATTGTGGTATCAATTTTTTTATCCCCTATAAATGTTCTTTTTATTAGAAAACTTGCCATTTAGACTTCTTAGACCAGGCCTAGACTGCGCTTTACGTGTCCTGAACTATTCATCAAAAGCTAACGAAAAAATTAATAAAAGAGACCAGAGAAGAACGTCGAAGGGAGTCAAATGTCCTAGAGAGAAATCTTAATAAGAAAGGCTATTTAATTTGAAATTTATGAGTTTGAAGGACCCTACAATTAGAGGAGACCTCATACAAATTTTTAAAATGGTTAAGACTATGAGTATTTCATTTAGGCAATTAGAGACACCCGATTGTTGTCACTCAAAGATGACCACTTTATCATTGTAAGGAAAATTCATACCAAGAAAATAAAAATATTATTTTATTCAGCTCAGATTCTTCTTTAATATAAGAAAGCGAAATACCAAGCTTCGTCTTTTCAACTATTCGTTATTTAAATTTGAAGATTAGTCTTGTTTTTAAGTTTCAATGTAATTTTTAAGGTTCGTCCCAACGCTTTTTTCAAAATTTCTTTTCAAATTCGTTTTCCACATAAAAAGTTGTTCCATACTAATTAGTTTCAAGCAGGCAAAAGATTTAGAACAAAAAAAAATTCACCAAAAAGAATGAAAAAGCCGAAAAAATTAAAATAGAAACCATTTTTTCACAATTAATTTTGATTTTGAATATTTAAAAAAAAAAAAAACACTATTTTTAGATTTTTGAGTGAAATTATCTCTTTTTAAATATAATTATTGAAACTTTTAAATTTTACCGCACAATTTTTAAGATGATAAGCTTTAACTTGACCAATAACTTATTGGCAATAAGTGTTTTTTCATGCGATAAACAATTTAAGTTCGACCCTTTAAAAACAACACTTAAAATAAGACAAAAAACGCTCTTAAAAGCATTGTTTAAACAGCTTTTCTTAGCATGTTTTTATAAAAATTTTTGTAAAACTTATTGGGTAAGATTGCATAAAATAAGTTTGTAACAAACCTTAAATAAGAACCAAAATAAGCAATTATATTTGGATGTTTGCAGTCTCTTAGCATAAAAATTTCTTGTTGTACAATTGTAAAATCATCACCTTGACAAAAATAAAATTTAATTTAATTTAAAAAAAATTAAATTATTGTTTATATACCAGGTTCTAATTTGACAACTTTAATAGCTGCTAGTTCTCCAGTGTGAATATTTCTAGCTTTATATACCTCGCCATAGGTACCACTACCAACTCTTTGTATCAACTCATAGTCATCCTGAGGATTTTTTCGCTGTATTACATTCGAATCAACAACTCTTGAATGATTTGTGTTTGACATTTTTCAAAAAATTAAAGCATAAAAATTAATAAAAAAAAAAAACAAAACAAAACAGCATCTAAAAGCTCATTTTCCAGACGCTGGTCAACAAATATTAGAATTAAATTTAAAAAAATAAAAAACAACAAAAAATGCAATGATTTGAGTTGAAATATTTATTAATTTTTGAAACTAAAAGATAAATTTTCTTCGAAAAAAAAAGTTTATTAATTTTTTGTTCATTTATTATTATAATTTTTTAAAACGAATTCTAATATATTCATTTCGTTTCTTTTTTTCGTTCAATGAGTTAAGTTTATAAAAAGAGGAAGATTATAAACACATAAAAAAACATATCATAAAAACAAATAGAACTTCAATTCATATTTTAATAGGATTATAAATACGAGTTTTTTAACAGAAATGTATGTTAATTTAGATTTGTTTTAATTTTTTGAGTTTAATTTAAATTTAACAAATAATTTTGTCCTTCAAATAATTTCAAAATTATTTCATTAAAGAAGGACAAAATTATTTCGGAAATACCGAGAAAATTTTACAGTAGGAAGCTGTACTGTATTTAATTTTCATTGTCTCTTAAATAGACAATATGAAAAAATTTAGATTTTTTGCTTAGTCTAAATTTAAGAAAGATGACTTAAAATTTCAATTTTGAGTCAGGTGAAAAAGACTTAATT
This sequence comes from Brachionus calyciflorus, assembly GCA_002922825.1. Lineage (NCBI taxonomy): Eukaryota > Metazoa > Rotifera > Eurotatoria > Ploima > Brachionidae > Brachionus > Brachionus calyciflorus. The sequence goes on from NTPY01000275.1 coordinate 271,283, forward strand.
TTTTTGAATCTAAAGTAACTGATGTTTAAATTTGTTATCTATGATAAATTGTTAAAGCTTACAGCCTTAATATTTGAAGTCTAGTTCTAATGAAATAACTAATTTTACTGATTCCATCACCGATTTTACTTTATTATTCTAATTTTTTCTTAGGTGTCTTAAGATTACTTTTCAATTATAAAAATACTAATTTATTATAAAAATAATAATTTTTCACTAAAAATCACTGATTATTTTTTTGTAGAAAAATTCTTTTCCAATAATAAAGCTTGACCTTTTTCTTAATCAGTAATCACACATTGGAAAACGAGGTATAAAGAGCGAATTTTTCGATTTTGTACCCAAATTTACTTCAGACCAGGAGATCTGTTATATTTTTTTTGTTTAGCGAATAAGTATATTGTACAATAAAATTTTTATTTATCGAGACAATAATTTTAACTCGCGTTTTTAATCAAAACCAATTGCCTACTTTTGGTTATAAGGATCAACCAAAATTATTTTATATGGGACCTTCTCTCGACAT
>NTPY01000275.1:282553-321468 GCA_002922825.1 Brachionus calyciflorus
TTTTATTGTGATATTAACTCTCAATTCTAATGAAAATTATATATCATAATAGTTTATTTAAGAAAAAGTTGCATTACGAATAATAGTCACTTCATCAAATTTAGAATTTAAGTCATTAGAAGATCAAGTCTCTCTAGGCTTCAATTTAAAGCAAGTCGACTCAAAAATAGTTTTTGCACAAAACATGTAATATAAATAAAAGATAGATCTATTTGTTAAAAAAAAAAGATGATAAATCATTTAAGAAACTTAGAATTTTAAAAATTTAATTTTTCTCAAATTTTAATGGCTTTTTTCTAATTATCTTTTGTAGCTTAATTTTTCTTGTTTATTATTTAGAAAAAATTATTAAAAAAGTAATTTTTTAATTTTTATTTAGACCTTTGTCTTTAGAATTAAGCCATTCTATTTTAATTAATTTTCTAATTGCAAAATTCTTTATTTTTGGGTTGACATTATAAGTTCAAAAAGTAAATTTGCATTTAACAGGCTCTTTTTTGAATAATGCAATAAGAAAGGTTATAGGAAAAAAAACATTAAAATAAGATTTAATAATAAAGAATTTCAAATATTGATCAAATATGTATCGTCGTTTGATTTTATTTTACATAATTACAAAGAAGATTATGATAAAAATACCCAAATATCGTGTTCCTCGGTATCGATTTACTCTTGCTTTATTTTTATCTTTACAACAAAAATTCTATTTCTTTTTATTATGGAATGTAATTTTATAGTTAGAAAATTTTTTAAGTAGTTATTTAAAAAGGTTGATATTATAGAATTATTTCAATAAAAAAATAAAAAATTTAAAGAAATGATGTATCAGTTCTAACAGTGATCATAATAAGTAAAGACGTGAGAGCTCCTATAACCATTACAATTTTAAATTGCCAAAAATTCATAATTGTAATGGTAAAATTTTTTTCTCGCTATTCTATTGGTAACGGAAATGATACACTTCTCGTAACAGTAGTCGGATCAGGTTAATATAGAGACTCATTTGTTACAAAATTTACATGAAAACTTTGTTTTTCAAACATACGACCTTTAAATTTTACACCTAATTATTAAACCTAATTACCTTGTAAAAATAAAAGCTATTCCTGGTTTGTTACTTTTACCACAAATCTTTAATCAAGATTTTTTCATAAAAATTTTCGAAGAGACAGACCAGATGAAATCAATTGAAAAGACGGCAATTTTTAAACATAGTAACAACTAATCAAAAGAATTGGTAAATCTCAAATCGGGTCAATTGCGTTTAAAAAAGGGACCTAACTATCTTAATATGATTGTTTATAACAATATTAGTAAAAAGTTTTAAACTTTAAAGCTCGGTTTTTTAAAAGACGATATTTTTACATTTTTTTTATTCATTTTATTAAAATACTTTGCTTGAACCTTTCTACAGTGCTGCTTGTTACTTTGTAACAATCATTATATAACGTTATATAGCGTTATATAACGTTACATAACGTTATCAAGTTGTTGAAATTTTTTATTTTTTCAAAAAATCAAAAATCGAATATTTTTTGCGTAATACAAGGTATTACGGTAAAATTTTATCAAATTCGGTAAATTTTAAACAAAAGACAAAAACAAAAATGATTTTAGAAGAGAACTCGCCGAGACTTATGATAATAATTTCGTAAAATTCGGTAAATTTAATAAAAATAACGATAAAAAATGTAAAAAGTATTACGGTAAATAACCGCGGTTAATAAATTAAAAAATTTACGATATTTTTTAAAAAATTAAAAATTCTGTAAATTTACCAATAACCGTAAATAAAGAAAAAACAAATATGATTTTTTTGAAATTTTTTATTTTTTCAAAAAATCAAAAATCGAATATTTTTTAGCTGATCGTTATATAACGTTATTTGGCATTATTTCGCGTTATTTAACGTTATCAAATTTTATTGTTTAAACGACTTAATGAAACGTTACAGTGTAAATCTTTGTTAATTTTTAAAATTTTAAACAAAAAGGACTTCATCGTACTTTAAACATTTTAAATTAATTTTATCAAAACCGTAAACAAAAGACAAAAACAAAAATGATTTTAGAAGAGAACTCGCCGAGACTTATGATAATAATTTCGTAAAATTCGGTAAATTTAATAAAAATAACGATAAAAAATATCGTAAATTTACCAATAACCGTAAATAAAGAAAAAACAAATATGATTTTTGAAAAGAAAATGCTGAGATCTATCAGAGTATGCGATTTAATATGTGGGTGTTAATGAGAAAATAAGGGATGTCTTTGTTGAGTTTTACAAAATTTTAAAAAATTACATGAAAAAGCCTTCTAAGGTATGAAAAAAAATTTTGTTTTTGTAGCTCTAGATCTCCCCTGGACGTATAGTACGTTTCATTAAGTCGTTTAAACAATAAAATTTGATAACGTTAAATAACGCGAAATAATGCCAAATAACGTTATATAACGATCAGCTAAAAAATATTCGATTTTTGATTTTTTGACAAAATAAAAAATTTCAAAAAATTCGATAACGTTACATAACGTTATATAACGCTATATAACGCTATATAATGATTGTCACAAAGTAACAACCATCACTGTATATCTTCAAAAATCCTATTTTTAAATATTTATCGGCGGAATCTGTTGGCCTTCAATAATGTGAAATTACCATAAATTTCCAAATTTTTTTTTTAATAATGCTCAAATAATTGTTTCTCTTATGGATTTTAAGGTTTGTATAAGGCCAATCTTCATTTTTTAACATAAAATATTGAAGCCACCATTTCGGTTTCGCTGTGGTCATTATTTTATCATAATCAAGGTAAATTTATTTTACTTTTTTTAAGTGATCATCATTTGAATAGGTGATCACTTTTTATTTTAGAAAATTTTTTGTTTTATGCGATCATTTTAAAAAAATTTTTTTATTTCACATATTCTAATATGCTCACCTAATAAGTGAACACTAATTTTCACCTATTTAGGTTTAGTAAGTTGGTTTACCTATTATGTGAACACTGGTTCACATAACGCAAAAGACCCCTCAAATCAACTTTGATTAAGAAAAAAATTTATTATCTAAAATTTTTAGTTCTACAAGATATTGATGTTTAAAATTTAAAACAACTCTTTATCAGCGTCTTTTTTTTTAATTTGTCTCAATTCTGATCCGACTCTAATAGTAATTTAATATTCGCAATTATTTTTGATTGTAACTCCTACTAATTTCAAAATGTTTATTAGTTTAGAAAAATTGAGCCAAGATATTCAATCAATTATTGCCGAAATTTTAAAATAAGTAATCACATTAAATCCGTGATTATTTAAAGGAAGCATTTATGAAGCGAGCAATCAAGCTTTTTTAATTATTTCTTTTTTTGAAAAAAATTGTATTTTTTGGGAGCCTAGTGATTAAATTAGATGATAGCTCAAAGTAAAATCAATTAATCTACCAAATATTTATTAAAGCATCTTATTTATTTTTTAAATCACTTAAGTCATATTCTTTTAGATATGTACCTAATCTTGAATTCTTTTTCTCAAAAATATTGATTTCTCTTCTTAAAACGGTTTTTTTTTTCAAAAATATTTAAATTCAAAAAATTGCCTGTTTTTAATGCGCTTTCATATTTAATTTTTAAAAAAAAAGTGCTAAATTTCAACGAACTGATAGCATAAATAGATTATTTAAAAATTCTCTATGAAAAAAAACTATCGATGAATATAATGTTTTTTTCATAATAATATTCTCTTGAGTCACAATAATTTGTTATCAGAATATTCCAATTATAAAAACTTTTTTTTGTTGAGTAACTAAAGCATGTAATCATCAATTAAAATTTTAAATATTACTTCTGTGACTAAAAAGAAATGATGTCAACTTTTAAAAAGCTAAAGCAACATCCATTATCAATTATTTTACGAAAATACCAAACTAATTTTGACTGCTAGTTTTTTTTTTCTCTTTTCAGTGATGATTTGTTTTAATTATGATATTTAAAAGAATAAATCTATTCAAATGTTATGTCATCCGTATTAGTGAAGAGAAAAGAACAACAGAAATATTTGAATTTAATTCAGTTTTTTGATTATTCAGCTAGAGTATATAGAGAATATAAATAGAAACAAAATTGAAAATCATGCAAAAAAAAAACAAATATCGGAAGCAAATATTCAAAAAATAAGAATAAAATATTTGATATTTTAAATTTGGAATTTCGAAGCAAAAAACTTTTTCAACTATCTCATAAGACTTAAGATATATTTTCAAAGAGAAAAAGATTATACTAATCTAAACTTTAGACAGTAAGTTAAAATCCCAATGCCCAATGGAGTCCTAAAAATATCTCTGGGGATTTTAGTAAACACTTTTTTAACTTAAGTTAAGAATCCTTTTTAATTTTAATTTCAATATATATCTCTTAAAATGATCTATTCCTGGATCAAAATATTCAGGTCATGTTGACTATGCGATTTCTTGTTCACATATTTTCAATAGTTGTCATTGCTCGAAATTTATTCCAAAAGGCTCGAAATTTATTTATTCATTTTTTTATTCAGTAAACATGTTTTAATTTAAGGTTACTCTTACTTATGAGGCCTGATCAAAAATCTGATCCGATCAATCTGGCATGATCAATAAGTTTTAGATTAAATTTAAATATTTTCATTTCAAGTTTTGAGTAAAACTAATGAATCGCAAAAATAATAATCGTTTTTATTTATTAAAATATTGATCATATTACCGTATTTCCTCAAATACAAGATCGAGTCGCTATCTTTTGAAGACCTTCTATTTGAATTTTTTTGGTCAAAAAAATGAGTCAATAAAAATTAAAAGAACAAAAAGCTTTTATTTGAATCTTTTATAGAAAGAAAAAATCAATGTTGTTGCTAATTTTATTTATTATAAAGTTATGGGAATTTAAAATTTTAAATAAAGCAATCTTTTAATCAACACAATTTTTAAATCGAAAAAAACTCAGATAAAAGTTTTTTTTTGCCTCAAATACAAGCCTTGCGCTTTTATTTTTGTTTAAATTTCATATTAAAATTGTGAAAATAAGTTTAGGAAAAAAATTTTTCCGAACTTTAGACGGATTTCATCGTATAATTATTCTTTCACGGTTTTCCAGAAACCAAGTAATCGAGCAATATATGGACGTATACAAAAAAGATTAAATGCTGCTTCAAAAGTAAATGCTAAATTAATAAGCATAAATAGGAATCGATTAATGCAATGTCTAATAGATACGGCGAGTGAAAGAAAATCTTCTTTCAATGTTTCTTTTACATGTTTTTCAGAATATTTACAAGTTTAGATATTCTATGCGATTTGAAGTGAACTTTTGTAAGAAGGAAAAAAGCAGTTTTTATTCGTGAAAAAATTATAACTTTTTCTTTATGTTTTTAAAAAAGAATTAAGTAAACCTCTTAATATATTTAGATTTTTCCATTTAAAATTCAAGCTAAATTAAGTTTTATAAAAGTTTTAAGACAATAATATTATTAATAATTCTGGTAAATGCTGCTTTGCCAATCACTCTCTTCTTAATTCTTAACGTACCGCTTGTCCATTTTTCGAGATATCAAAAAATTGATAAAATTTTTGGATTTTTTGTCAAAATCTATGGTAGATACCAACAATAAAATGGAAAAAACTCATAACACAGCTTATGGTATTCTTTTGAAAAACAACTGATGCATTTTTTTAGCCGTATATCTCTCGATAGGATTAAAATTGTAAAGTGGTTTTAGAACCATTAGATTCCTTGTATTTTATTTCATAGAGTGACATGTATTTTAATTTAAAGTTCATACATGAAATCAAGAAAAAAAGAAAATTTTAAAAATTTTAATTCAAATAATTTGATCGATTTCAACATTCAATACCAAATACTTGATAGACCTTTTAATGAGCTTTATTTTGATATATAAAATATTTTCTTATATTAATGTGAATACAAAGTTTTAATAACCTTTGGGAATGTATCATATATGATACAACGGGACGTTAAGGGTTAATGTAATCGAATTCAAAAACAAATTTAATTTAGAACACTTTTATTGTGCTTTAATTTTCAGCTAGACTCCAGGTATCAATTTTTAGATAAAAAATTTTCATCAATTAAGATTCAAAAACGAAAAAAAATCTTTTGTAATTTCTAATAAAAAAAATATTTGACGAGACGAGGAAGTAAACTTATAAAGAAAATTCTTAAAAAATAATTTTTGAAGGATCAAACTTTAAAGCGTTAAGTAATTTTTTTGTTAAAATATATAGTAATATGATATAGTTTAGCATGTGTGCCTTTTTATTTGCTTTCGAACAAAAAATTTTCAAGAGTGAAAAATAATTAAGAATTTTCTAAATAAAAATTGGTAAAATTAAATTCATGTGCTGGAATTTTTTTAATTTTTTTGTTGTTTTGTCTAAATTAAATAATTTTATTAAAACTTTTATTTTTAATTCACTAATTTCAAAAAAATTGAAAAACGAAATAAAAGAGTCATCGTCAGTTTGCACGACTTGAAAACAACGATAATTAGTTAATAAGAATCTAATCAAGACAAGAAAATAATTTTTTTTGCATTTAAAGATTCCTAAAATAGCGTTTCTATTTTTTGAAAAGTGTTGTTCTTCCTATTAAGTCCCCAAGTCACCACTTTTATTTTTTTTTTCTATTATTTCTTTTTTTTTATTAAAAACAAATAACCTAACCTGCTTGAAACATACTGACAAAACCATTAATTTAAATAGAAAAAAGAAATAAATTCAAATGGAAATCTAAAATTTCAGCTTATAAATAAAATATAAAAAAAAAAATTTAATTTCCTAATTTTTTTTTTCTCTTTTTTATTCCTACTGTTGATATCAAGCAAATTGATATTGAATTTTTTTTTTCAGTCACTCATCTTTTTTATTATCTATTTTCTATCTCATGAAACCAAAAGACGATCTAAGTACTCTAGCAAATATAAAAACAACAACAACAATTACGTATCAATACGCAAACAAGCGGCACTAATTTTAACTCAGAAATAAATTATAGAACATTTTTCATAATTAAAAAAAAGGGAAGCTGCTATATCATATCACCTAAAACTCATTTATCTTGTTCAAATATTATTTTTTAATTAAGACAATCCCTGTTTTTAAAAATTGAATTCAATCCATAAACGGTAAATAAAAAATTTTTTTTCCAAAAAGCGAATTTAATATTTGTCGCATTTATTTCGAATATTTTTAGGCAATAATTCAAAATGAATTTACAATTCAGTTAATTAGGAAGTGAATCACTTAAAATATTAATTTACCATTTTCAATTTTTTTTGTTCTGAGTTGTTTTAAAGAGAATAATCATGTAGAAAAATCTTGACAAAATACATGAAATTTCAAGGGAATTATAATCAAAAGAAATTATCTTATAAAAAAAAACTCATGAGGTACTTAAGGTTTAAGCTTCAACAAATAGAAAAAAAGAACTCAAAATAATCAGTTTTTCATTGTACATGTAAAAAAAAGCGACCATTTTTAAATGCTGGAGGGATTAAGTTTTAACCCGTGAAAAATTTATTTTTGTTAGAAATGAAAAGAATTATTTTTCTAAAGATAAACTTTTTTTTTTTAAAACGGAATTTATCTTGAGACATTTCCTCACACTATCTTTTGAAAATATTTTTTTCAAAATATATAAAAGTCTACCAAAAAATTTTCCTATTTGGTAATTTTAAACTGATTAATAAAAAAAATATTCTGAAGTTTTTAAAGATAGTTTATATTTAAGCTCATTCATCAAAGCCTATTGTTTTTCGTTTATCGTGATCAATGATTTATCATTTTATGAATTCGCTTCTTTATTTTTATTAAATGAAAGCAAGTTGTACATTTAATTAATTTCTCCGAATCAAAAGCTGTAATTAAAATTTAAAGAATTTGGAGCCCTAATAAGTTTGGTCAATTCTAATTAAAATAACTCCAAAAAATTATAGATATGTCAATGCTTTACAACAGTAAGCTTTTATTTCGAACAATTCTACTCATAACTATTTTAACACTCAAAGGCCCGATTTTTTTTATACCTTTAAGGACCAAACGGGTTTTTTCAACCCTTCAATCTTTTATAAAGTTTCATGACTAAATTTTTTTATGAAATTAATTAATTTCACTTATTTAGGTTATTATTAAACCTTATACGCTATTTTTGGTAATTTCGCTTCAATACTTACGTCATTGAACGGATTTAAAAATAAATTTGTATGGAAACAAACAAATAATATGTTCACTTTTTATTAAAATACTGGTCACATTTTTTAGGTGTTCCCTGTTTGGAAAATTTTTTTTTGATTTTTTTTAATTATTTCATTTTTGATCATTATATCAAAATTTGAGTCCTTCCATAACCGTTAGTACCTTGTGTGAGAACCCTAATCAGTAATTCTTTTTTACCGTAAAGTCTTGCCTATAACTCTAATGGAAATTGACTGGGAAATCGAATCGGTTTCCATTAGAGTTATAGGCAAGAGTTTACGGTATATCTTTTTTGGAAATATTGATCAATTTTCGGTTTTTACAAACTGTCTTTATCAAAAAACTTTAAAATCTTTTTTTTTTATTTTACCCTCTCGAAATGCTACCTCATGCACGATACCGAGAATTTTTTATAGAATTCAGTGATTATGAGGATAAAGAGGAAAAATTACGCTTATAAAGAATTGTAGATTTTTTTATTTAAGTTTTAATAGGAGTAAAAACTTAAATTTTCAAGTTTTAAGTTTAAAGCTTTTAATTTTTACAATCAAAACGGTTAAAATAAAACACCGGGTTCAAAAACCCGTTTGGTCCTTTAAGTATAAATTTTTTTTTTCCGAAAAAAAGATTATATAAATGATCAAATTCATATTTTTTAAAAAGGTTTCCTAATTTCAGATAAGCTAGGAAAAGATTGAGTTCGAACAATTTTTATTTCGACCAATAGATAGCTTTAAAGGACAAAAACGGGTCGAAAAAACCCGTCGGGCCTTTGAGTGTAAATAAAACATAAATATGTGATAAAAAATGTTTTGCAGCAAGATTATTAAATTTAAAAAATTTCAAAAAAAAATCTCGAGTAATTTCTTTTTATCTAAACCAGCACGCATTTTGACTATTCGAGTACATTCGCCTATTATTTTTAACAGTTAAAATGTCATTTTCAATAACAACAAACCACTTAAATTTTCTAAAAATCAATGGAATATTTGATTTAAAATTCTAAAGGTTCTACACTGTATCTTTGTTACGATAAAATTGAAGCAATCCAAAATTTATATACCGTATTACCTTGTTTAAGAATGCCCCCCTTAATACCCAAAATTACATGTTTGATGCATGCACCTACTTAGACCTCAAAATGTTATAAAAAAATGTTTAAAGATGCGCCGAACCCGATGTGTAATAGAGGGTAATAGAGGGCGTTTTTAACTAAATATCCATTTAAAAACGCATTGTTTAAATTGGAAAAACCTGGTTTGATGCGTCATTCTTATTTGAGCTGAAAAAAAAGATTATTAAATAGTTCTTTTTAATCTTGGTTAAAGGAGCAGGAGTTAGTTAAAAACGCCCTCTATTACCCGAGATTACACATCGGGTTCGTCGCAACTTTAAACATTTTTTTATAACATTGTGAGGTCTAAGTAGGTGCATGCATCAAACATGTAATTTTGGGTATTAAGGGGGGCATTCTTAAACAAGGTAATACGGTATATGGAAAATTACGATCTTGGATGACGGCTCAGATCACATTTTTGATAAATTTAATTTAAAATTAAAAAAGAACGGAAAATGGGGAATTTATCTCAGAAGAATTTAAATAAAAGACAAATAAATAACAAACACATTTACAATACCTCAAGCTTTAGGGTTTTTATATTTTATATCCTATTAATTGAAATTTTCATCTAAAAATCTATATCAGAAAAACACAATTTTCGTCTATACCATTCAAAAGAAATGCGCAAAATTAATACGCTTTAAAATTTGGTTAATTGTCTTAAAAACAAGATCATATGCTCTAAATTTAAACCAAACTTAAACACTCAAAAAGATTTGATAATTTAAAATTTAATAGAAATTTAATTTTTATTAAAATTAAGAAGGTTTTAATTAAGAAATAATCGATGTAAAAAAAATAACAGTTTCATAAACTTGATAGGCTTTCATAAACTTGATTCGTACCATGGCAACTTAACATTCAAAATTAGAAAAACTTAATTTGCAAAAAAGAAAACGTTTTTCATCGAGTCTTTTTTAAATTTTAACTTAAAAAATGAAAGTATTTTACGTATTAATAAATCTTCTCAATTCTATTCAAAGAATGCGTATTTCAAGTTTAATGTTTTTTTTTTAAATGCAAATTTAGAGAAAGGAAAAATAAGACTTTCAAGATTAGTTAATCATTTAGTAATAAATTTCTAAAACTACATCCCTTTAAATCACGAAAATATTAAAGAAAATAACTGTTGTCGTATTAAGGTATCCTTGGAAACATTAAGATCTGATGTAACAAAGCCTGTTAAGATTTATTTTTCCAAATATTTTAATAAGCATGTAACTTTTTTTAAGTAATTATTTTTTTAAATAATAATTTTTCAAAAAGAAATTTTTTTTTTTTAGATTTAAAAATTTAAAATGAGTGAACGAGCGCCTTCTAGAATATCAAGTGCTAGAGCTGCTAGTGCTAAAATAGGTGCTCAATTATCGAAAAGTAAATCGATAGAAAAAGTAATAAATGATTCGGTTTTGAATCGTTTCATTGAAATACAAGGTGAAATTGAAAAATATGAATCAAAAGGAGTTTTTGACGGCCTAAAAATTGCCGAAGAAGAATTCGAAACTTTGGACAAAAATAAACGTCAAGCTGAAATAAATCACAAAGTTCTCACTGAACAAACTAAAAAAGAAAAACAAGATTTTGAAAATATGTCTCAACCGACTGTACAAAGTTTTTTTCGTAGTAAACAAGCTCATAACGAAGCTATTTCAAAAGAACAACAAGAATATTTTCAAGCATTAAATTTATTAGAAATAGCAACCACAGAATTGAAATCAATAACTGCCCAATATGAACAAGGCAAACAAAGACTGGAAAATTATAAAAAAGAAAATAAGAAAGCCATTGAATTGCATAATGAACAAATGAGCATTCTTTGTGAGTTCAATTAAATTCTTCAGATAAATATGTAATTTTAATTTTTTGTTTAGATTCCACATTTGAAGGAGAATTCGGAAGTGATCTAGAAAATAGTTTAGAGAAAGAAGTTAAGTTATTAGCTGAGCAAAAAGATCAATTGAGACAAGCATTACATAAATGGAGTAATGCGAGATTTTTACTTGTTTATGCATATAATCAAATTCAATTATGTGAGCAAAAATGGTCTGAAATGATGAGACTTGACATTAAGTATGAAAAAATCAAACATCTTCCTTTATTATTTGATTTACTTTTTATTTCAATTTGTCCTAAGATTTACATCTTTTTTAAATAGACTGACGTATTAGAAAGTTCTTACATAATTTTATCTAAAAAAGAATCAAAATCATTTTCTCTCAAAGGTAATAAAAATCAAGGTTAACTAAGGTCTTATTTTTCTATTGATTGGTATATTTTAAAAACAAATTGATTTCTTTTTTAATTTATCACGTTTTCATATTCCGGAACCTCAGAAATAAGATTTTTATTTTGTCGTTATTCTTAAAAGAAAAATTATTTTGGTAAGCTTATGATATTTTTTCCAATAGTATTTTTGTTCTTGATTATAATAAAATCCTAGCAACTTATTTGAACGTTTTTAAACACATGTGGAAATAAATTTTTTGTGGAAGGAGATTTAAAATAATTTTATTAATTTTTATGTTGATGTCTTTTCGCTAAAAATTCCAAAATATTTTCCATAATTTTTGTCAAAAAGCTTGTAAAATTTATTTACCAATGATTAGTCAGCAGAAATTAAAATTTAAGCCAAAATTTCTGTTTCAATTTTTTTTCTAAAAATCGATAATGTGGCAAAATTAAAGGTGAAATTTTTTGAATTTGAAATTAAGAAAAATTTTAGTAACTTAGTTCAATTAAATTCTAATAAACAAAAATTCCCTTATGAGTCATTGAGTCGTTTTGAAACTTTAAAATATTTTTAAATTAAGAAAGCCTTGTTTATAAAGATTTTTTAATTATTTTAATAGAAAAAAATCTTTTTTCCTAGTTAACTTTCTAAAAATCTTAGCGAGTATTCAAAAAAAATCCGAGGGTAATCGATAAAAGAATTTCAGATAGTTATGCTTTAATCCAATAGAAAACAACGAGTTTTTTATATTAGGCAAAGATGCTAATTCTTAGGCGATATTTGAAAAAAAAGGAGAACTAGTAAAAATAATTTTTTTTAAATTTTCTTTGTTACTAAAGTAATCCTGAAAAAGTTATATTTGCCACTGAAGTTCGAAACAATTTAGTTGCTGCTAATCAAAACTTGGTTAATACACGAACTTATTTAAAAAACATAACCCTTCCGTACTGTACTGATGAAGACTTGAAGACTTTACAAGGTCTTGCTTCAGGAACTTATCAAGATATGCAAACGCCTCAGAGACAAAGATATGCTTTGAGTATTATTCAAGTACTAAGACAGCGATGTGCTGCTTTATACCAATGGTTCGATCAAGTAATTAAGTTTTAATTAAAGTCTGATTAAACTTATATTTAATATTTGATTATAAGGTTATTAAAGATACTTTGGTAGTTGATTACACTAAAGTAAGAATTGATTACGATCAAAAATCAAAGCAATTAAAAATGGAAAGAGTTCGTTTATTACAAGAAAAGATCAAAGAAAAAACTGGAAAAGATGTTAAAATTAATATTTTCGGTAATTTTATTTTAATTCGAATTTTAAAGACTTTTGATAGTTAATTTTATTTTAAAGATTCTGCTAGTGATAAAAAAGATAATCTTAATATTGAATCATTATTGAACCAACCATTTAAAACAGGTGAAAATGATCAAGGATCTCAAGAAATAACTGAGAAACCAATAAACAGTTTGGATTTACCACCACCGCCGTCTAAAGATCAAATTTTGGGAAATGTTGAAGAAATTAAGAAGCAATATTTTCAACAAACAGATGAATGGAATAGACATTTGGATTCGAGTAAACGAGATGCTGAAGAAAAATTAAATCAAATGTTAAGTAAATACAAAAAAGCCGATAATTAAACTCAATAAATTCTTTTATTTTATGTTTTTATTTGAAAATGATTTTTTAAATGATTTTTTATATGATTTTTTATTTGATTTTTTTAGTTTACTTTTAATCACAAAAACGAAAAATTTTTTATCAAATAAAAAAAAATTTCTTACACAAAGTACAATGCTCAATTTAATGGGCTCTGGGAGGATGATTTTTTTAATAGTTTAAAAATTTTCAAATTCCCGAATGCGGTATCCTAAGTTTGTTTTGTTCTTTTTTAGGTCATATTATCGGCTATATAAAAAAATAATTATCTGAATTTTTCTTCGGAAAAGAAATCGGTTTAATTTTTTTTTGTTCTATCAAAATATTACATAGAATTTTGAATATTGCAATTTAAAGAATAATCTCAAATATCAAATAAAAAAGATGACGATAAATTTTAAAAACATTAATTTACTATTTTTTGGAGAATTTAAATGCATATTTAGAACTCGATGGAATTAATTTTCATGAAAAATGAGATTAATTCAAATTGTCGACTTTTAGCTCTTAAAATAATCGTCTTAAAATTCAACAATTAGAATTTTTTCAAAAGAACCTGTCTAAGTATGTCAGTGTTTATTTCGATATCTAATAAATTTATTAATTTTTTGCCATTACCAAAAATGTTGGCATACTTAGACAATTTATCAATTCAAAATATAATAAGGAAATTATTAAAATTTAAAATGTTGCAAAATTAATTTTATTTTATTTTTTTAAATAATTGCGAAATTCAATTTCAAATTTTAAAATTAAAGTGTACAGAATTAAATAACGCTATTAAAAATTTTTGAAATTAAAAAAATATATGAAAAAACGGACTTTTTGACCTTTTCTCTTCTAAATTCGTTAAATCTAGGAGTCTTAGTGTCTCTGCTCAGCTTTTATTTCGAATAGATTTGGCAAACTTAGTGACTGGACCTTAAACTTTTAACATCTTTTTTGAGGTTCGAATACCATTCGGGAGATCGTTTAAAATGAACGTGAATAATAATTTGGATCTTATTAAGCCTCAATTTTCGGAGCTTTTTTTTTAATCAATACCTAGAACTAACCGCAAGGTTTTCAAAAGAAACACAAATTTCATGATTCAAGCTTTGATGATAACTAAGAATTAAAAAGATGCCGAAAATGACTCCTGTATGAGTAAAATGAAAAAAACAATACTTGAACATATTCTTTTTCTCTGTCTCAACTTATCTATTCTTTCTTTTCGAACAAAATAATAAGTAATTTTGCTAAGTATAATAATTTTTAAAAATTATGTAAAAAAAAATCTTGAATCGGTTCTTTATTTAAAAAAAAATCAACCAAATTTTATTTACAAAAATAGTAATAAATTTTGAACTAGACTGCTTTGAAAAAAAAACTAAAATAAAAAATTATATTTTAAGACATTTATCGCTTATCAGTTAATTTGAAA
The DNA here is from genome assembly GCA_002922825.1 of Brachionus calyciflorus. NCBI lineage: Eukaryota > Metazoa > Rotifera > Eurotatoria > Ploima > Brachionidae > Brachionus > Brachionus calyciflorus. Next base: position 297,233 of record NTPY01000275.1, read on the forward strand.
AACATATCTTCATTATTTAAACCATTAGATGAACCATCAGATTTAGGAGCTTGTCTTAAAGACAAATATATATAACCGCCAATAAATTCATGCAAAATTTTGGCATCACAACTTAGACACATAAATACTAATTCACCATCATCGAAAATTATTTCAAATTGTTTAATATCCCAATTTACATTCCAAGATTTCATTGAACTAAAACGCCATGCCTTTAAGGTCTCGCCTTCTGGACTTATCCTCAATAGACGATTACTTGTCACTCCGATTATCTCCTTAAATTAACAAAAAAATTCTATAAAAAACAACTCTTTAAAAATTTAAATATACTCTGTAATTTACTTCTTTGAATCTTGAACCTCTCATTTTAACAGCAAAATATGATATACCATAATTCGGTAATCCTTGCCACTCTTTTATATATCTCCATTTTGAATCGTTTATATCTAAGTCGCTTATTGTTGAATATGCTTCTAATATTCGATCATTAAGCTTTAAAAATTTAATTTTGATATTATAATAATTACAAAAATATTTGACCATATACAGTCAATCTGAACTTGGTTAATCGAATAATTTTTTAGTATAAATTTAACATTAAATGCGAAAAAATGTATCAATTTATATAAAAAAAGGATTTTCAATGATTAACTAAATTGAGACCAAAAGTGAACAAGATTTAGAGAGATTAAGGGGTCTTCTGGTTCATGTGATGAATTGATCACCTATTAAGTGACCATATACTGAACACGAGTGTGTTGTTTTTTTCAATCAATCAGAAAATTGGATACTACTCGAGAACTCGAGTTTTAGTTCATGCTTTTTTGATAATCCGGCGACAAAGGGTTATCCGAATATGGCCGAATTAAAGAGGATTGACTTTACTAATATTAAGACACCTTACTAAAGCTTATTTTGGCTAAATAATTGTTTAAGTTTAAATTAGAAAAAAAAATTTACTTGTTTTAATTTGAATTTTTTTAGCATTCTAATCGGTAATAAATTTGTAGCTTGAACTTCATTCGGATCTGGTTCACTATTACTTATTGATTGAAAAGACGCACCAAAAGTAGCACTATTTAAAGTATTTAAATTACTCTGTGAACCTTTAAGTGATTTTGTTTGTTGCATATTTAGCAAATTAAGAATAGATTTGATTTCAATTGAATAAGACATGTCTGATAATGGTTTTCCTTTTGATGCTAATTTAAGAGCACTCATCCAATTAGCATATGATTGCTCTGTTTCACATCTAATACACAATTCATTCATTCCCTCTGATGATGGAACACGTAAATTTATTCCAAATTTACGGTGTGATAAATTAACATCGGGCACTACTTCGCATGATTTTAAATTTATTTTGTCTAGAGGTTTGCCGTTCGATTCTTGTTTTGACTTAAAATAACTTAAATAGTGATTGTCGTCTAAAATGAAATAGAATTGGCGAAATTTTTTAAATGTATATTTTTGTTGTTTCATTAAGAGTAAAGTTTCCTCTAATTGATTGTTCGAGTGGCTTTGAGAGTTATCTACAAGATCATTTTTTGGCTTAGAGTTATCTACTATATCCAAGGACTGTTCTAATTTGAACAAAGCTGTTTCTATATCATCTTCTTCGTCGACTAAATCATTTCTATTTTTTAATGACTTGTGTACATCTTCGATTAATAATGAATTATTTCGAGTATAAGTTGCTTTGCTTAATGTACCATCATGTGATGGTATTCTACTAAAGTCAGACATTGTTTTTGTATTGAAAGATCTTGTTTGCAATTGTACTTGCAACTAAAATTTAAAATTATTTTATATTTGTTTTTCTCAGATCAAAAAGATCAATATTTAAGCAAACAAATTTTATCGAAGAAATAGCTTACAATTATTTAAACATAATCGTACTCTATCTCAGAACCGTATCGAAACTTTCTTAAGAAAAAGTTGATGATAATTGTCAAATTTAATTTTAAAAAATTTGTCAAAATACTGACACGAATACAAGTATGATCTAAGTATCCTACGGGAACACAACAACACGAGAAAAATACAAATTCGATCGTTAAAACATAAACAGTCTGATAAGAAAAGAGAACGTGATTTTAATTTTATTTATCATTTATCATAATCACGTTGACGAAATTAGTGACTACTCAAAATAAAAAATTGTTCAAATTTTATTTTAAGTGTCATTCAAAGGTTCATTTTTTGAAAGTTCTTACAAAGTACTTAAGCATTTTTTTATTTTGAACACAGTTCCTTTTGCTTTGTTTATTTTTTACTACCGTAATGTCTTGCTATTTCTTGAGGCACTTAAAATCGAAATTTCGAGTTTATAGCGCATGTAACACGTAAAAACAATTTTTTTTGAAAAGTGATAAATGCCGAAATCCTGAAAATTAACCCAGCATTCAAACCCAAATAAAAGTGGAAAAAATTTTATTTTTTTTTAATGCTGCATTTTATCCGAAAGAATTTGACTTTATACAGCGTTTCTACCGAATTAACAGCGTACCCGAACCGAACCGAACTAAATAATTTTTTTTTTAATTTTTGAAAATTTTTTTTATCAAGAATCTTTTTTTTTTTGAGTACGGTTCAGGTTCGGTACGGGTACAGTCTGGCGTTAATTTGGTAAAAATGCTGTATGGCAAAAAAATATTCGAAATTCTAATCATTTTCGAGGATAAATGTCGCATTTATCACTTTTCAAAAAAATTCAAAAATACTACGTTAGTGCAGCAGTTTGAATCCGAAATTTTGGATTAAATTGCAATTCAACAAGCTTCAAGGCATTACGGTAGTTTCTATGTCAAATTTCAAGTAATTCAAATATTAATTTTAACCTTTTTTTTTAAATATTTTTAATCATGCTTTAAAGTATCTTGTGTTTCTTAGATTTCACGAATAGTTAAATATCACTTTTAGGATTAAAAAGCTTTCCTTTGAAAAAATTAAAAAAATGATTCGTACTTGTAATGCGGCAAAATTAATAAGCTCTTGTTCTGTGCAATCGATTTCTTCAGTTAATATAGCCCATTTTGCTTGCTCATATATCTGATTAATTCTAACAATATCGTGCTTCGAATTCAAATCGAAAAATGCGTAATATTTAAATTTTAATTGTATCAAATCATTTTCTTTGACATTTTGTTCCATTAATGACTTGGACGAGTCCAACCATCTACTATTCATTTTAGTTTTATCAAAAACACTCTTATATTTAATTGTGTTTTTTGCTAGGAAATCTTGTGTACAAACTATTGGACTATAAGATAAACTGATCATATCAAAATCACTATGACCAAAACTGTCATTGCCCGATAAACTCAAAGATTTTTCTCGTTGATCACGTGACTTTGACTTTAAAGATGAAGAATTATTCGATGATGAATTATTTAGAGTTGATGTACCACTCGATATTGATCCTGTCTCTTTATTATTAATAATTTTAGATAAATTTTCATTATTTTTTTTTACTCTTTTATCCTTAGTGGTATGGATGTTATTCAAACTTTTTAAAAGTGAAAGCTCTTCGAAATGTCGTATACCTAACTCTTTACAAATCTGTTTCGTTACATAAAAAATATTTTGTGAAAAATCAACATTTAAATCGATAATTTGTTGATCGGGTAGATTTAATCGTATATATTTATGAATTCTAGTAAAATGTAGAATGGCATCGGCTTGAACGCCGTATTGATCCAATGTCATTTTATTTTTATTTAGCCAACAATTTTTATCAGGCCACCAAAGAGCAAAATCGGACCAATCATTTCGAATATTGTTTAATTTATCGATTAATTGTACAATTACACCGCCAATATGAGTCTCGCCAGTAACTAATAAACTTTGCTCTATTACTTCGAATTCATTTACATTTACTCTTAATTGCCAGCTCGGTGTCATAGACGTTTCTATATGCAGCATTTTAATCTAGGAAAAAAATAATTTTGTAAACTTTTAGAAAAATTCTTATCTTTGAATTCTTAAATCCTTGGAAATTTTTTATTTTAAAAATTTATGACTAAAATAAGGTAATTAGGCCATCGATAATTTAACAATAAATTATATCTCTTTTTTTTGAAAATTAGTTTTTTAATGATCTGATGATAAAATTATTTTAAAAGTTTACTATTCAAATTCTTAACCTTGAATTAAAAAGAAATTTACAATTATGAAGTCACAATTATTGGTTTGAAAAAAAATTAGTTCCTAACTGCATTCCAAGAACCAACTTTTTTCCAAATCGAATAGCAAATGTTTGTAATATTTTACCAAGAGAAGTCGTTGAACAAGAAACTATAAATGGTTTTAAAAACAAACTTGACAACTATTTTAAAACTAACAAGATTGATTTTACAAGGTTACTATAGGGTAACTAATCCTTGCACTGCGTTAGAGGCTGGCTTATAGTCATCCTTTATCCATAGCCTTATTTTTATTATTATTATTATTTTTAAATTTCGCTGATCTGATTTTGATTCTTTTCCTTTAATAAATTTGAGTGGGTGATGCAATTAAGTTTTAAAAAATCAAAAAGCATTTAAAAAAATTTGAAAATTCTATCTTTTAATGAATCATGTAAATTTTAAAATGTTAAAACAAACATGAATTTAACCGGTTCTAAAAACTGGCTTTTTGAAAATCTAATTTCTTGATTTTAAAAGATGAACACTTAAAATTTTTTTCAACAATTTAATATACTTTTCGACTAATTTTTTTAGAGTTTTATTGGTTTAATATTTTCTCTTGGACACTATGGTGAAATAAACTTTATTCGTGTAAAACATTTACCAAAAGATCTTTTGAATTGGGAAATTTAAAAAAACATTTTTTAGAATTCATAGTACATTTTTAAAATTTTCTGCCTTAAATATTTTAAATTAGAGATTCAAATTTTGACTTTATTCTTACATATTTTACACAATTAACTATTAAAACTGTGACTATTAAAAAATAAAAATTATAAAGGTAAAATTTCTACAAAAAGGTACTTGAGAATAGGGATACCTATTTAAATTAAATGAATAAGATATCACTTACAAATAATATAAATTATTATTATTATTATTATTAATAAATATAAAAGTAAAGTCAACGTTTTTTTTTACTGATCCGATTAAGTAGAAATTAAACTTTTATGTTTTTGTTGAAAGTATGATTATTAAGTTTTGATAAAAAAAAATTAATTATTTTTAAAATTTTAATTAGCCTTATCTTGACGACAACAAAAAGTATTCTATAGATAAGTTTTTTTTTCTCTCTCTCTGTATAAATGTCATTTTATTTAAATAAAAACTTATGAACATTATTTTTCTGGTTGTAAGGATATATACCTTTTATTGTGTTGTTGTTGTTTTTGCATGAATTTTAAAATCGCCCACAAACTCGAACTCGAACTAAATAATTTATTTATTCAAACATAAAACTTTAGAAAGAGAGAGAGAGAGAAAAAAAAGAGAAATATCGAATAATTTAGCACAGAGAAAATAAAAAAGCTAATAGTTTAAGAATATGATATAGCCAAACAAAAAATGAATATTAGAGAAAAAAAGAATAAAACTAGAATTTAAGGTCAAGATTTTAATGTTAAGCTTAACTTATTTTTTTTTCACGAATTTTTTCGTAAATTATAATTTATGTTCATGCAAATACAAAATTCGAAAGTTCGAAAAACTACTAGACCCTAACTAGTCCTCGCCACTACTCGCTCTAAAACTTAATTATTAAAATATTAAAATTTTTGCAGGTTTCTATTTTTCGATTGATTTGTATTAAGATAAATATCATCGAACTTGTGCTACTTAGGATTTGTAAGTTAGACTAGAAACACTACTGCTTTTAGATATTTATTTACATATTAGAGAGAAAAAAAAAATATTCATTAAAAATTTATATATTCAAAAAAAATATCTCTTTTGTCCTATTGTTTTATCTCTTTTCTAAAATAGCTGTTATCTTGTCTTGATTTTTTTTATGGTATTTAGGGCGCAAGCGAACGAGAAATATTGAGAAAAAAAAAAGAAAGATTAGATTGCTTGTTTTAATTAAGAAAAATATAAAATTGATTCCATTTTATAAATTTTTTTTTTGAAATATTTGAAAGTTACAAATATTATTTCTATTAAGTATTTTTTATATTTATGCTTTGAGCACATATTTAATTACTCAAGTTAGCATAGGCTTTAAATGTTTTAACCTTAATTACTTTAAAATATCAAATCGATTTTTTGAAATTATCTTGAAACTGAGAACTTTTTTTTTTCTCTCGTTTTGATTTGAAAATTATTTTGAAATTAATTTCTAAATAAATAAGCCTTTTAAATATTTATATGATGTCTAATCTTGATAAATACTATTGGAATAATTGACATGCTTTTTATATTCTTTCTAATATCGATTCATGAATTTGATATGCTTTGTACTCATTCCTCATTCTAATTAACTTTAAAAAAGTACTAGTAAACCAAGAAAAATTAATGCTTGCTTTGTTACGGTTTTTAAAATTTCATCTAATTTCAATTTGTTTTAATTCTAATTAATTTTGGATAGAAAGAGAAAAAGGTAACCTGAAAACACCCAACTAGAAAAAATAAGTAAAGGACATCTAAAATAGTTCGTTCATCTAAGATACTGCATATTCACAAACTTTAATTTGTTGAATCTAGCAAAATTGTTGCAGTTCTCAGATTAATTTCATTTAGTGATGGGAGTTTTCCATTAGTTTTAGTTAACTAAAAATAAGTCAACTAAAAACTAGTTAACTAAAAATTAGTCGACTAAAAATTAGTTAACTAAATTTTAGTTAACTAAAATTAAGTCAACTAAACTAATTTAGTTTAAATTTCGAAAATAGAAAAAATTTCAAAATTTAAGGGAAATAAAATTAATTAACATATTTTTTCATTTCCAGGTTCAAAAAAAATTAATTTGCCATACCTAGAGTTTAAAATTTATGCAATTTTTTTAAATCTTTTTTTTGACAAAAAAATATCAAATATTTTTTTTACACTTAAATGTTAAAAAAAAAAATATTTCCAATCCCAAAATATTAGAATAGGCTAATTATTTCAAAAATTGATAAAAAAAATAGTTATAAAAACAAAATTTAATTTTTTTTTTAAATTTTCAGAAAAAAAAAATTAGTTAACTAAAAAGAACAACTAAAAATTAGTCGACTAATTTTTAGTTAACTAGTTTTTAGTTAACTAATTTTTGGTCGACTAGACTAAATTAGTTTAGTTTTGACCCATCACTAATTTCATTTTCGGTTCAAAATCCATAAAAATTATCCTGTTGTAACCAAACAATATATTCTTTATATTCCATTCTTTTAAAATGATGGATCAAAGCTAGAAAATTCTATTTTAGCTTTGAAAAAAGGCGTGAGCGTTAACGCGAGTAAAATTTATTATTTTAAAGCGAATATTTACCATATTTGTGATACATTTTTTTCAAGCAAAAAAGAAACCATATTGTCAACATTAAAATTTAACCTTTTAGAAATTCTATCATTAAAGTGGAAATTATTAATTACTGCATTTCTAATTAACGGGTAAAAAACGGTTTTTTTTACAAAGATATATGATAAATTACCAGATTATTTATAAAAATATCAAGATCACATGAGGAATATAAAATAATACATTAAGAATACATGAAAAATGGCTTACTTTAGAAAAAGGTAATTGTATTCACTTAATTTATATACCACTTGTCTTGGTAAATTCAAACAACTTATCACTTACCTATCGATAATTTTTATTATTATAACTTTTAACGGAACGTCGCATTTAAAAGGCTTTAACGGAACGAAATGAGGAAGAACATTTTTAGATTTGGTAAGGGATTATGGTCATTCATGTCTATCCAACCCTAAAAAGAAAAAACTTTTGTTAACAGAGAAAAAACTTTAATAGCGAATGTAAATAATTGAGATTCAATTGTAGATTTTTAACTCCCATCAGATTCATATAATTCTATGGTCATTCACGCTATAATTTATCATTTACGAAATCATGGTAAATAATGTTAAAATATATGAATATATGTTAAATGCTGATAGTCTTTAAAATAATTTAAGGTCACTAATTTTAAAAGAGTAAAAGGTTATATGAATCTAAAAAAAAATTATATGTAAAAGCTTTTGCAAGTTTAGACCAAAACTTTAGCCTAAAACTTAAAGTATCCCTTTTAGGTGATATAATTTCTTTACAGTCCAGTTGATGATGAAAAAATTAAAAATTAAAGAAACAAAGTGATCAGAATAAATTTAGTGTCTAGTACATAAAATAATAGTAGCTATTGGCATACCGTGGTTATTTTAGTTATAAATTCTAAATGTCTTATAATTATGAAACAATCAAAATAAATGAAAATTTTAAGGTTTATTTTAAATGGCTTGCTGAACTGCAAATATGAAACCTGACCCAGTTTTCAACACATGAAATTATTAAAAATAGCCTAATAAAATTTAAAAAATATTTTTTGGAGCTTCTCAAAATAATTTTCCTACAGATTTTTGCTTGATTCCATGTCCTATTATATAAAAATAGTAGTGTCTTATAATTATGAAAAGCACTGCATGTAAGAAAGAATCAAAAAGAAAATTAATAAATTTGTAATTGATAAAAGCGTATTTTTTAGATCGAATAGGACGTTGCAAAATAACTGCTGAAGCGATACAAGAGCTAGTTGGTTTATGCATTTACATAATGTTTATCATTAAAGCAGTTTTCATTATTAAAACGACATTTATAATCACAAGGAATAAAAATTTTTAAAATGGGTTTTTTTAAATTGTTTTGCTCGTTCAAAAAATAAAAAAACTTTAATAAAATAACTTAAAATTATTTTAAGGAAAATTACGAAAAAAAAATTGAAATTTAAAAATTATCAATACAATTTAAAGATGTCTCTTATATTTTTATTTTAGTATGTATATTTAAAAATACAAAAAGATTAAATAGAAAGACTCGAATTCTTAAGATTAAATTTGTTTTAAGTAAAGGTTTTTAATTCCCGACAAATCATACTTACCTGGCGCAGTTGTTACGGCGATCACGAACACCGTGCAATCGGGATAAGGCCTTATCATTGCACACACGATAATGCTGAGTCCTGCGATTTCCTCTAATGATGGAAACTCGGGCGCACAATTTGTTAGAATGGGACTGCGTTCGCGCTGTCCCGACAAAATTTAATTATAAAATGAAAATAATCCCTTATTTTAGTAAGCCATATTTTGACATAAATTTAATGAATCAAATATGATGAGAATTTAAATTTTTTATTGAGAAATATTTCTACACTAAAAGGATTTGATTTCTTTTAAACATGTGTGTATTTGAAACAATATAATTAATGTTTCAAAATTTGATTTTCAGTTTTTTAAAGATTCATGAATTATAACATTAACTCATGCATGTCACGCGCTAAAAATTATAAAATTTGAGTTCGAAGAAATCTTATTTGATTAGATATAAAATGCTGTTTGTTACTTTGTAACAAGCTATTTTTAAGGTCATTCGATTACGTTACATATCGTTAGCGTTGTATCGCCGTATAAAGCGTTCGAAAGCATTTAAAATAAGTGAATTTGATAATGTTATATTTATTTGTTGTTAGAGAGTAACAAGCAGCACTGTAGTTAAATAAATTAAAATGTTATTGTTTAAATTAATTCCTTAACATCTTTTTAAAAAAGCTCTAAATTATATTGATAATTCACCATGAATCAATAAATTTCTTATTTTCAAATTTGAGTCAGTTGCGGACTTTTTAAATTTTTAGAACCTTTAGAACACATGTTCAACACACTTCGAAGAGACAGTTTATCAAATGAAAAATAATTTAAAAACTTTCTTTGAAATTAAAATAAAATGAAATAAAGTTTTAATTATTTTTTTAAAGAAATACAATACGCATTTGTGGCTTTAAAGATGTCGCTTTTAATTTAAATAGAGCGAGTTAAATAGTTAGACTTAAATTTTTTTTAAAACAAATTAATATAAATGCATCTTCGAATTGGTAACAAATCATACTTACTTGGCGTTATTGCTACGGCGATCACGAACACCGTGCAATCGAGATGGAGGCTTAGTCATTGCACAACCGACTGGCTGAAGCTTGCGATTTCCTCAAATGAGGAAACTCGAGCGCACAATTTATGAGAGTGGGACTGCGTTCGCGCTGTCCCGAAAATTCAAAATTAAAAATGAAAATTTCTTTAAATATCTTAAGTTCTTAATTGGACTTTCTTAACAAAAACTTTTTTGTTGTGAAGTTTTATTGATTATTTATATCTTTCAAAAACACTTTAGTGTAAATATTTCAGGTGGAATTTTTTCTACATATATGTGTATCAAAAGTTAACATAAAATTAAACAATGTATGAGGAACAAATTGCACTTAAAAGTAAAAATTTAAAAATCGATGAATAAATGAATTCTCATTAATGGAAATAAAACCTTTTTTGACAAATTTTTTTTCATTTTTGAGAATTTTTTTCTACATATACAGCACTTGCCTCGAAAAAGTGGCATTACCATTACCGTTACCATTACCATTAGAATTTTCAAAAAAAATTCTATTTATAAATTTTTATTTCTAAAAATTTTTTTTAAATTTTTTTTTGATAAAAATGAGACAAATATTTGAAAAAATTTTTTGAAAAAAAAATTTATATATAGAATTTTTTTTGAAAATTCTAATGGTAATGGTAATGGTAATGGTAATGGTAATGGTAATGGTAATGGTAATGGTAATGGTAATGGTAATGGTAATGGTAATGCCACTTTTTCGAGGCAAGTGCTGTATGTGGTTAACTTGTGATAGGCATATATGTAGAAAATTTTTCACCAAAAATATTTATATTATACTTTAGTAAAGAAAAAAATTATTTTAGAACCACTGAAAACTTTTTGTTAATAACAATAAGATTATAAATAAATTTAAAAAAATGCTAATCTAAAATGCATTTGGATGTTTCAAGAAGAAAAGAGATTTCAAAAAGTATCAAATCGTTTGTTTTTTGTCGAAAACGTGTTATCTTAGGTTTAAATTAGTGACATTCACTAAAAAAATTACTCAATGAAAAAACACATTTTCTGAATCTTTCAAGAAATTTTTTGTACTTCCAAACATTTTAAACTTTATAGACGTTTTACAACGTGTTTAAAGTTTGAAACAATCCAAGCCATATTGGTAAAATAATTTCAATTAAAATAAGACAATTAAAGGTTTTTTTTCGTAAAATTGTTTTTTCAAGTATTTTTAAATTATTGACAAAGTTTTTTTCAACAGTTTGAAGCAATTTTCATAGAAAGTTAAATTCATTAGTTTTTTATTGTTGAATTCGAGAACTTGTCTAACTCCCATCTGCTTAATTTTCCATTAAAATAAGGTAAACTAAGAAAATTAGAGTTAAATTATAATATAGCAAGTTTGATTTCGACTAACTTTAAAACTAAAAAAATCCAAAGTTAATCTTTGTTCTTGCACCATGCTATTAATACTTTTAGAAAATTATTGAGAAAATTATTAATACTTTTTTTTTTAAATTAATTTTTTAAAAATAAACTTTTGAATATTTATTCTAAATATTTAGAAGTTTATTTTTACAAGTCTAAGAAATTTCAAGTACAAGGTAAAAGTTTGAAGAATTTTTTTGTTGGTTTACAAGCTAAGTTGTTTTAAATTTAGTCTTCGTAAATTTTTTAAAAATATTTTGAAAAGTTTATTATATTGTACAAGCTTTACTTTAATTTTCGTGGTTCAAAAAAAATTTAATAAAAAATTAGAAATAAATTTAAGAAAAGAAACTCGAAATTATTTCGAATTCGACTAGCTTAGCATATTTTTAATGAATAATTAAAATGTTTTAACTTTTCTGTATCTGTTCCCGAGAAAATTTGTTTTGATTTTGGATGTAGTCAGATTTATTTTTTAAATTTTTATCAACAAAATTTTGGCTTTGGCAAGGCACATTTACGATATTAATTTGGAAGAAATTCATGAAAACATACTTTTTTGTCTGGTAATTAAAATTTTATCATTTTTTCAAATTTAAATCAATTTAGAATATTGACTGGGAAAACTTAAGGATTATCATTTGAATATCTAAGAAAATTATCTCATCATCATAATAACCCGGGTTTTTAAGCTCGTGAATCAAACTGTTTCAACTTCTCTTATCAATGGCAAAAACTTTGATATTTAGGCTGGTGTTAAATTCAAACGTGTATCATTTGTTCTGAATTTGGATGAACAGTTTTCTCAGCATTTATTAATATTCCAAATCTCTTTATATTTACACTAAAACAATTTAACTTTTTTTGGAGTTTTTTAAACCATTTTCCAGCAGTGTATTATCATCTCTAAAATTTAAATCTGAGATTTTTCTTATCAAATGAATTGATAAATATCTTAATTATCTAATAATACTTTGTGAAAAAGAGTAACCAAAGCTATTTAAATTCTCTCTCTTTTTCTTAAATACATAGGCGACAACAATAATAAACAAAAATAGAGCCGAAACAAAACTCCTTGAATGAGTTGTTATCTCTTGATGTCAAACCTTCAAAAAACACTCTGTTTTGGGACGAATCATATAAGACATGGAATAAATTTATTTAAAAAAATTTTAAATTCGTAGGTAGGGGTGCCCATTTACTTTACTTTACTACAGTACAAATTAAAACTAACTTGTACGCATTTTGTTCTTCGACTCTTCCTCAACTCTTCCTCGACTCTTCTTCAACTCTTCCTTTCCTCTTCCTCTGAAGAAAACATTTAATAAAAACTAATATTTTTTAACGTATTTTTTTGAAACTCTTCCTTTCCTTAGAAAGGAAAGGAAAAGAAGAGGAAGAGTCGAGGAAGAGGAAAGGAAAAGAAACGTACAAGTTAGTTTTAATTTCTACTGTAGTAAATAGTAAGTTAAACTTTACCTAAGTTAAACGTTTACATATTATCCCCTCTTTTTTAAGTAAATTAAGTAACTGAAAAAATTAACTTTTAATATAAAAAAGTAAAATAAGAATTTATTTTTTTTAAGTAAATAGGAAGAATAACTGCAATTATTTAGTCTTCAAATTACGTTTGGTATTCCAAAGTAAATTTTATTTAGTTAAAGCTACTTAAACAAGCCTTCAATCAAATTTTATTTTTAATTGAAATTTACTATAAAAAAGTAAATTCTTATCTTACTTTTTACTAGTAAAAGTAAATTTTTGCTTTACTTAATTTACTTAAAAAAGAAAATTACTAAAGAAGATTCTTTACTTTAATTGGTAAAGTAAATGAAAGTAAATTAAAGTAAAGTGCGCAGCCCTTTTCGTAGGATCAGAGCAATTTTTATTTATTTTAAATAACTTCGGTCGACTCATTTATTAAGAATGTCCGATCACTAGAATGCCAAATTGCAAGAAAAGACCTTAAAATGTTAATGAAAATTATATGATGGTTCTTTCAATATCTATTTCCTGAATTTAAGAATTAAAATTTTTCAGAAAAATAACCAATCCTCTAAGTGTCAATAAAGCTAATTAAATTTTTAAAATTTTTATTAAAAAAAAAAATAAAGGCAACGCATTGCTTTTTTAAACTAGGATAAGTAAGCTTTATTTTGACTAAAAAAAGTAAATTAAAAAGTTTTTTGAAAAAACTATATCATTTTGAAAATAAATTTAGAAATTAAAAATTCCTTTAAAAAAATATTCGATTGACTTAATCGAAAAAAAAATGTCATTATGTTTTGTCTAAACGAATCAATAATCAATCCAAAAGGTCATAAAACACTAAACGAATGTTATTTAAACGTTTACATATTATCCCCGTGTTATTTAATTTTTTCAATATTTAACGCTTATACTTTAGGTGTTAGTAATGACTTGTCTCGAAACACTTATCAACCATTACTAAAGTTTATACGATTCATAAGCTCTATTTTACTTCTAATAACTCTTGTTGATATTTTCATAAAATATTCTCTTGATTTAGATAGTCCTAAAATTGATGTGAACCACTTCGAACCAATAATAACTGATGCGTATCGTTTAGCTAGTTTTACTTTACATACTTTTTTAATTTTTAACAAAAGTTTATTCATACCTAAATTTCCATGCAAAATTTTAATCTCTTTATTTTTAGTTATTTTGTCAAATATCCTCAATTTTATAAATTCTTTTTACCAATTAAAAGAATTCAAAACACTGAGTTCATTACAAAAATGGAATCTAATATTATTGGCAAATTGGATTTTTTTTCTAACAATTTACTCGTTTTTTATTCTTTTGACCTACAGGTCTCAACAATCAAATTTTATTTTACTATCTGATGATACATCAGAAGAGGACACGGCTAGTTATTATTCATATCTTACTTTCAAATGGATAAAGCCAGTGATGAAAAAAGGCTTTAGAAGAGAAATAAAAAATGTTGATAGCCTAAGCCAATTACCCAAAGATCTTAATTTAAAAAGTGTCAATCAGAATTTTATGTCGCGTTATGCAACTTCAAATGAATATCTTCAAAATCCAATAATTGAACCAGATCTGTTAGACGATCCAACTTTTATTCAGAGTCATATTAATTATGAGGATGTTTATTTTAACCAAACAAATCCTTTAATTAAGAATAAATTAATCAAAACATTGCTTAGAACGTTTGGTTACGAATTTTTATTTTTAGGAGTTTTGAGACTTGCAAATGATTTACTCGGATTTTCAGGACCTATTTTATTGAACCAACTAGTTCAATTTGTTCAATTAAAAGAGAGTGACCTAAAAACCGGTATTATGTATTCGATCGCATTATTTTTTTCAACTCTAATCGGTTCTTTAATCAGCATACATTTTACAAATTTATTGAATAAATTTTGTCTTCGGGTTCGTATGGCATTGATAAGTTTAATTTATCGTAAAGCAGTAGTGGCTAAGTTAAATGAAATAAATAAGTTTTCAGTAGGTCAAATTGTTAATTATATGTCTATTGATAGTGATTCAATTGTAAATGCATTTCCGAGTTTTCATTCATGTTGGAGTTTGCCATTTCAATTGGTTATCACCTTATATTTATTGTATTCACAAATTGGTTTATCCTTTCTAGTTGGCGTTTTTTTTGTTACTGTTTTAATACCGATTAATAAATTTTTATCGGATTTTATTGGTAAAGTACAAGTTAAAATGATGAATTTTAAAGACCAAAGAGTTAAGGTTTGTATTATTATTTTTTTATTTTTGATATTATTTTACTTAGCTTTTTTTGCCGTCAATCAAAAAATAAAAGTAATGTGTTATAAAACATGAATGGAAAATGTAACATAATTGTACATAATTAGAGATAAGATTTATTGAATATCAATAGGAATTTTGATAATGTAAGGTTTCTTTATATTAAATTATTGACAAAAAAAATGTCCATAAGAATGGTAGCTTAAAGTGAATATTAGCTTTATAATCTGTTCATAAATGATGCTTTGAATTACTTATTTTATTAATGTCTTAAAAAAATGAATTTACAAAGGTTTTTTTAAGACTTTTTACAATCAATAACAAATCTAGAATCTATCACGGGAAACAAATATTTAAATTTTTACATGTATTTTAGGTGATACCTATTGAGTTTTAAATTTTGATTAAAAGGTTAAGGAGTACACCGAAATTCGAAGTTTAATTCTCGAAAATCAATTTTTCTATAATATTTTTGTGTCGTGCAAGTTATTGATTCTAAGAAATAAGTACAAGCTTTGGACTGAAGATAAATAAAAATTTTGAATAAGCATTAAAAAAAAAACTTGGTAACAAACATTTTTGGTTCTTGAATTTTGAAAACATTGTCGAATAGTTTTTAAGAAAAAAGCTAAGTTAAAATTCACAGTTAAGTCTGTAAATTTTAATCAGCTTTAAAAAAATCGAGATTAATTTTTTATAAAAAAAAAATTTAAGTTGATGACCGAATTCTTGGATGGTATACGCGTGATTAAATTTTGTGGATGGGAGAATTTTTTTATCGAACGTATAAATAAAGTTCGTGAACAAGAATTAGGACAACTCAAATCGAAAAAATATCTCGATGCTGGTTGTGTATACTTTTGGGCAAGTACACCAATTCTTATGTCTGTTTTAACATTTTCAACCTATGTATGGCTTGGAAATACATTGACACCAGCAAAGGTGTTTACTAGTTTAGCCTTGTTTAATATGCTAATAATGCCATTGAATAATTTCCCATGGGTGATAAATGGACTAGTACAATCGTTAGTTTCTATTAGACGATTAGAAAAATTTTTAAATCTAGAAAACTTAAACTGGTTACAATTTTATTCGTTTAATGAAATCGATTCGAATAATAAAGAGAATATTTTAGTCGATGTACGTTCAGCTGATTTTAATTGGAAAAAATCAGAACCATGTGAAATTATTTCGAATGAAGAAAATATTTTAACTGAGATTTCGCTTAAAATTAAAAAAGGCGATTTTATTGGTATTATAGGAAAAGTAGGCTCCGGAAAATCAAGTATTTTACACTCAATAATGGCTGAATTAGAGAAAATTAATGGAAAAATTCGTATCAATTCGGATACATGTTCAAAAGGTTTTGCTTATGTAGGTCAAGAAGTTTGGATTCAACAAGGAACCATAAGAGAAAATATTATATTTGGAGCTGAAATGGACTTTAATAATTATAGAAAAGTTATTGATGCATGTTGTTTGGAAGCCGATTTGTATAATTTACCTTTAGGGGACGAGACTCCGGTGGGTGAAAATGGTATTTGCTTATCCGGTGGTCAAAAAGCTAGAGTTACTTTAGCTAGAGCATGTTATAATAATGATAAAGATATTTATCTTTTAGACGATCCTTTAAGTGCTGTTGATCCTCTTGTAGCTAAACATTTAGTACAAAAATGTCTAAATGGTCTTCTCAAAGAAAAGACTAAAATATTAAGTACTCATCATATTGAGTATTTAATAAATGCTGACTTAGTTTTATTAATTGAAAATGGAAAAATTAGTGAAATTGGAAAAGGTACTGAATTAATACCAAAAATGTTAAAATTCGAAAAATCATCGTACTTTTCTTTAAATGAAAGAAATTTTGAACAATCAATAGAAATTGAAAAAAGGGATTTTTTAGAGAAACTAAAAGATGAGGAAATTAGGAAAAAAGACGAAGAGGAAAAAGAACATGGTGTGATTAGTTATAAGGTATGGAAGTACTATTGTGTCTCAGTAGGAGTATTACTCACGTTTTTAACAATTTTATTTTTAGTCTTAATGCAAAGTATTTTTAAAATTTAAGCTTAGAATTTTAATTAATTTAAATGATTTTTTTTTTCTAAAGCAACTCGAAATTTGACTGATTATTGGCTATCTTATTGGACTCAGAATCATAATTTTAAAAATGATCTACAGATTAAAAATAGAACTTATGTTTTAAATCCACAATGGACCCATTTTTACACACCAAATGGATTTTTTAGTACTAAAAGTTATCAGACTGATGAAACTAAAGAGTTCTTTCTAGTTTATGGAATATTATGTGTAGCTAATACATTTTTTACATTGTTCAGAGCATTTTGTTTTGCGTATAGTGGTATCACGGCTGGAAAGTTTATTCATGAGAGCTTAATTCAAAATTTAGTGAGAGCAAGTGTTAAATATTTTGATAATACTCCAAAGGGTAGAATATTAAATAGACTTTCGACTGATATGTACGCAATCGATGATTCGCTACCGTTTATTTTGAACATTTTCTTGGCAAATCTTTTTGGTTTAACTGGAATTTTAACTGTTACATGTATTAGTTTACCATGGTTCAGTTTGTCTCTAATACCTCTGTCAATAATTTATTATAGTATTCAGGTATATTCAATTTAAATTAAAATAAAAATAATAACATATTAATTGGCTTTGCACTTTAGAATTATTATAGATGGACCTCGAGAGAGTTAAAACGACTCAGCAGTATTTCTCTTTCACCTTTATACACTCATGTAAGTATTATTATTTTTTTTTAATTTTTAATGTACCGTAATCACTCGATAGTTATACCATGTTACAAAACTAGGGTTTCGGATTTATACCCATTGATTTTATTACTTGTTTCTTCTTATAAATTAGAAGCTTTAATTTTTCTATTATTATTTCGATAAGAGAAAGAGTACAATAAAAATCTATTTAATTACGATGTTTTTTAATGACAAAAAAATACGTATAATGTAAATTAACTAGATCTTTAGGGATATTTGATTATAAATTATCGAATAAAAGATTTTTATTTTTTTGTTTGTAAATTGATTTTTTTTATCAAAGTCACACTAATTTTAATATTATCAAGGGGCAAATTTTTTTTGTAACAATTTTAGGATTTTCACAAACTTATTTGAGTTTTATCTTTAAGCTAAGTCTATTTCTATAGTTTTATAATAGATTTTGAATATTTAATAAAAAAACAAAACAAAATCAGACCAATTTAAAAAAAAAATTTAATTTAAAAAAAGAACTAATTTATTTACAAAATTTTAATTTAAGAAAAAAAAAAATTAGGCCACAGTCTACGATAAAATTTGAATTCTCTCAATTTGTTCATTACCATTACCATTTTTAAGATTTAAATTTTGTTTTTCTAAATCTTTATAGTCATTTATTAGATCAACTAAGGATCCTATAGACTCATTAAATAAACTAATATCCAAATTGTCAACTTGGGTATAATGATGTAAATGAGCTTTTCGTTTATATAACAATTGAAATCTATCTTTTATATTTAAAAAAGTATCCTTAATACAAGTATTGTTGGACAAACACAAAAGAGAATAAGGTTGACCAAATGCCGGTACTGAACATAAACCCGTTTTCCAACCTTCTTGATTCCATTGTATAAAATTCAATTGAGGTTTTAATTTTTCTATATTTCTTCTAATATCACTTATTTGACATTTACCTCTTAACATAAGAGCACAAGCTAAATATAAACTTGACTTGGGATCACATTGCAATAATTGATTTTCTTTTCTAAATGCGTCTGAGAACATTTGTTCTATGCCTCTTACTTGAAGGTTAACTTTTTCATTTATATACAAAGGTGATAAAGAAGAGAGTAAATAATGCATACGAGGAAAAGGCACTAAATTCATAGCTATTTCATTTAAATCAATATTTAAAGATCCTTCAAATCGAGATGAACTTGTTAAATTAAGTAACATATTGGCTACAATGTTATTCATCGAATCAAATGGTTTCTCAGATTTTTTAGCTGAACTAGTACTGTTTGCACTTGATATAACTGAACCTGAGTCATTTATTAAGATTTTTGAAGGATCATTTTTTCTTAAAGTAGAAGAAAAAGTATTAGTTCTTGAACCACTACCTGTGGGATTATTGCAGACATTTTCGACTCTGTTTACGATATTAACCAATGATTGATTATCGATTGGTATGACACAATCAGCATAATCAGTTAATTGTTTCATAGCTAAAACACAATTGTATGGTGAAGTGATAACATCATCATCAGCCGAAGGATATACAGCGACGACAAATCTATGCACTTCAGGATATTCATCAGCTAACATTCTTAAAACAGCAGTTCCTAGACCACTACCTGTGCCACCACCCATAGAATGCATAACAAAAAAAGATTCTAACGAATCGCAAAATTCAGCATTTTTTCGTAAAAGCTCTCGAATAGAATCACTGTATTTTTGGCCATAAAACATATGTCCAACAGCCCAATTGTTACCAGCTCCGGAGACATCAGTCACGTATTGTCTATGATCGAAAACTTCTTTTAAAGGACCTTTCATTATTTCATTAACTACTCCTTCTTCAGTATCGACAAGAACAGCTCGAGCACGCAAATTACGAATTTTTTCAGTGCCAATTCCGACGGGAATTTCAGTTGTTTCAAAGTAAGAACTTGATTTTGAACGTATATCGACATTTCGAAAAAATGTGCTGATTGCCTCGTCAAAAATTCCTTTTTTATTGACACTAGCATGTTCTCTTAATGCTAAATCCCAAAATCTACAGCCTATTTGGTTACCGCATTGACCTATTTGAACTGTTATATTCTGGGTCATCTTAACAGTCTAAAATTTTTAAAATTTTTTTATTTGGATTTTTTTTTAATAATAAGAATTTATTTTAATTTTTTTTTTATTTGAAAAATTATAATTTAGATTTACAATTAATTTTTTTTGTCTTGGATTACTGTCTAACTTAATCGAGTTCTTTTTTGGCAAAATATTTTTGTTAGGCTTTAAATGATTTTCCAATCAGTTTTTTTAAACCAATTTAAATAGTTTGACTTTGAATACAAATTGAAATTGCAAATTGAGCCTAAAATGAAAAAGAATAAACCAAACTTCGAATTGTTTATAGGTTTAGAACAATTTATTTTTGTCAATAGAAGTTAAGATTTCTTGTGACTTTTCAATTTAAATTCAAAGTCAAACCCTTTCTAAATAATTAAACAATTTTAAAAGAAATTTAAAAAAATTATTTAACTCAAGTTTCATGAGACTATTCGAGGTTTAGTGACAATCAGAGCATTTCGTCGTGTTAGACAATTTTGTGAACAAAATGAAACGTATTTACGTAATTTCATTAGAGCATCTTATACAAGTCAAGCCGCATCACAATGGCTAAGCTTTCGTCTTCAAATGATAAGTGTTATTATGGTGACACTAGTTGGCTTAACTGCTGTAATTCAACACATGTACGGAACAGCAAATGCTAGTTTAATAGGTTTAGCTTTGAGCTATATATTAAGTGTAACAGGATTGCTAAATGGTTTAATAACATCATTTTCTGAGACTGAAAAAGAAATGGTCTCCGTCGAACGAGCTCATCAATTTAAAAATTTAGACTCAGAAAATTGGGACGGAATTGAAGTAGTAGACCAACAATGGCCTCTAAATCCAAGCATTGAATTTCAAAATGTTACTTTAAAATATAAAGAAGAATCTCATTTGGCGTTAAATAATGTCAATTTTTTTGTTAAACCAGGAGAAAAAATTGGAATTTGTGGTCGGACTGGATCAGGAAAAAGCTCTCTATTAATGGCCATTTTTAGAGGCTGTGAAATTGAATCAGGTCATATTTTGATTGACAATAAAGACACACGTAATTTAAGTTTGAAAGATCTGAGAGAAAGACTTAGCATAATACCACAAGACCCGTTTTTATTCGAATCAACCTTGAGAGAAAATTTGGATCCCTCAGGTCAAAGATCTGATGAAGAATTATGGCAAGTGTTAAAAGAGACTCGCCTAGATCAAAAATTTATGCAAAATGCAGCTGGCTTGGACATGATTATTGAAGAAACTGGAAAAAATTTATCAGTTGGTGAAAAACAACTTATTTGTTTAGCTAGAGCAATTTTAACAAATAGAAAAATTTTGTGTATAGATGAAGCTACTGCTCAAGTTGATTTTGAAACAGATAATCTTATACAAGAGACAATTAGAAATAAATTTAGAGATACAACAGTTTTGACGATAGCCCATAGAATAAACACTATTTTTGACTATGATAAAATATTAGTTATGGACAATGGGCGAGTTGCTGAGTTCAATACAGTAAAAAATTTAATGGACGATAAGAATAGTTTATTTTATGCTTTGGTTAATGAAACTCGAAATTTACATTAATAATAGATTTTTTTTTTAAATTCCATAAAATTTTAGAACTTAAATATTTTGCTTTTAATTTTTTTTTTGCTTATGAATAAAAAATTTTTCGAATAATTTTTTTTCTTACCTGAACTAATCGAAATTTGAGAATAAATAAATATCAATTTTTTTTTCTCTCTAACGAATAGATTATGTATACTTGTTTCTGGTCGTAAAATACCAGAGTTAAAATATATTTTAAATTAATTTATAATTTTATATTTAACTTTTTTTTTGCTTTCGTAGACATTAGGGTTGAAATGAATGCAAGTTTTAGGCTATTTAGCAATATTTTCTTACTTTATTTTACGACTACTGTAGGAGTCAAGTGTCAAAGAAATGTAAGTTTATTTTTAGAATAAAAATATTCTTTTTTTCAATTGCTCATTGAATTTTATAAATTTTACTAATTACCGAATACCTTTGAATAAAAATTAATCCTTTTTAAAACGCACGCATCATATACAGTAAAAAAAACCTGCTAAAACAGTTTTTTTATACAGTGGTGGCGATTAACTTGTAACAATCTCCATTTAACGTTATCTTACGCCGTCTAACGACTTCTAACGTTTTTTATTAGATGAAAGAAAAATTGAAAATAATCAAAAATTATTTAACTAATTCCAGATTTTTGTTTTTTTTTTATTTTATGGAAATTATTTAGCATTTTCTAACCCCATCTATCGGCTTCTAACGTTTTTTGTTGATGGCGTTAGAAAATGCTAAATAATATCCGTAAAATAAAAAAAAAACAAAAATCTGGAATTAGTTAAATAATTTTTGATTATTTTCAATTTTTCTTTCATCTAATAAAAAACGTTAGAAGTCGTTAGACGGCGTTAGATAACGTTAAATGGCAATTGTTATTAGTTAATCACCACCACTGTACGAATCACACTTGCCCATTTTAAAATAATCTTCCATCAGCTTTTTTTGACCATTAACTTTTTTAAATGACAACCGATTTTATTTTAAATTTTAAATTTAACGAACTCAAAAGCAAGTCTTTTATTTAACTTTATGTAGTCTTTCAAAAAATTGATGTAAGCAATATAAAAAGATTATTTATAAACAGGAAAATCGCAAAATCTTAAATGACAAGGGAATCACTAAATAAACCAATAAACCTAAATAAAAAATAGACTTTCCTTAGCTTTCTTACTCTGAAACAAAATTTCGTCTACCTACTTGCCCTAAAGACACTATATGGCAACTTTTTTTTTTAATAAAGCTTTTTTCTTTTTAAGTTTAAATCAAAATAGCCAAAAAAAAATTACATTAGAAATTAAAAAAATATTTTAGCCTTATATAATGGTTTTTAGTGCATCTAATTCTTCAAGCTAAAATCGAATTTTATAAGAAAAAAAATGGTCGTGTTACTGCCCAAATTCAATAAAGCAAATTTGGAAATTTTTTTTTCAAAAAAAGAGTAAATTTTGATTGCTTATAAAGATACTTAAGTTGTGCTTTTCAAAAAGTTTCAATCTATTTTTTTTAAATTTTAGACGAAAATATTTGGAAAAATTTCAAATTAAACTTAACAGAGATTTCCCCAATTTCAAGGGACTAAACTGGTCACTGGGTTTATCTAATTAAAATTTAGTTCTTAACTTTATATTAACCTCTTGTTAATGTATTTGGGTTTCATTTTTTTAATCTTATTTAATGAGGGTTCTTTGGCTAATCTAATTCAAACTTTGAAAAAAAAGAGTTTCATTAAAAAAAAAACTTGCCATATCGTTTGTAAGAAAAATATTTTAGTGAAAAAATCAAAAAAATTTCAGAGAATTTTTTTAAACATTTTTAAAAAATTTTTCAAGGGGAATTTTGATGCAATAATTATAGTTTTTAAAAAAAATATTAAATAAGAGCCTCTAGTAAATCTATAAAATCATAAAAATAGAATTTATCTTAAAAAAAACTTTCGATAGAAATATTTTCAGAGAAAATCGATTCGATTTTCTCTGAAAATATTTCTCAAAAAAATTATTTTTCCCAAAACTTATTCTCATAAATATTTTTCTCAAAAATAATAGATCCCCGTTCGAAAATAATGATAGAAAAAAGACCGTCTTCCGCATCTTTATTTTCTTTATTCAAATAAAGACGTTTAAAGAAACCACGAACATTTTTTCGTCAATTTAAGACTTGAGTGTTTTAAAGTTAGATTATTGCGAGGAACGAGCTAAGTCGAGCCGAGCTTATTAGCCAGACAAGATCGAAAGGTTTTGGACTGAATCATTTTGATTGGTTCGGAAAATTCATTGAATTCAATTCAATTCTCTTCTCTCTTTTTTTGTATTAACATTTAAATACTGATTCAATAAAAAAAGAAGAAAGACACTCCCAATTAAAAAAGTTGAATTTAAAAAAAAAAGAGAGAAAATTTCTTAAAAAAGAATATAAAGAAAAAAGCCGTTTATAATTTAAAAAAATTTTAACAAAAGCAAGTGACTCCTAATCGAAAGATTGAAAGATAATTTGGATTTAATTTTAAGCCGACCCAATTAATTTTCAATACGATAATAATTAATTGATCCGACAAGAAAAAATTATTTTAACA
>NTPY01000275.1:331607-410258 GCA_002922825.1 Brachionus calyciflorus
AGGTAAAATGAAACGAAAATCAAAATTTTGGTTAAATAAAAAATAGAAAACCAATTTTATTTTTCAAATATAGATTAAGGACGAATTGAAGATTGATTTAAGATATAATTCATTCAGAAAATCACTTCCATTCCTTGGCCATTTTTGAATGAAATGAAGCATCAAGAAAATCTAATTAAAAAAAAACTTGCCATATGTAAGTTAATTGGCGGAAAGGTGATTAAAAAATCTTATTAAAATAAATACAGTAACCCAGGGATTAATTATAAAATGAATTTGATTGTAAAAGAATTAGTTTTTGAAAAATTAAAAAAAAAATTTCTCAAGTTAAAATATATTTAAGTTTCGATCAAAATTTTAATCTGTATAAATCATACAATTAGAAAAAATTTGCATCCTATAAAAAAAATTAAAAAAATACACTGGGTTTATGCTAAAAATTTTAGAAAAAATTATAAGCAAAATTTTAATTTTTTTTTTTTATTTTTACCTCGGAGTTAAGTTTAATTTTAATTAAGTATGGGGTTTATATCCGAGTTAAATAGGAGTCGGGAGATAAGCAAGGTTTTACGGTATCATTAAAGCTAACTGCTTTAAATTTTGATAAAAAAAATTCTAATTTTTGTTTTTTATTTTAAAGGTTTAATGCCAGGTAATGATTATTGGCAAGCCCATCACCAAGCGCCTTACTACGATGATCAAGTAATTATTTTATTCTTTTGAACAAATTTTCAATTTTTCATTTAAAAAAATTAATCGATACATATGTTTAATTTCATACTTTTTTAATTATTAATTGAAAGAAAATAAAAAAAAAATATCTGTTGCACGCATTTTGAAACTTACAATTTGAAAGGAAATTTAGAAAACATATGAATAATTTTTAATTCGCTTAATTTTTTCTTTTAATTAATGTCAATCATTTGATTAATTTATTTAATAAAAAAAAATTTTTTTTAAGGTATATTATAATAGTGATTCACATTATTTACATGCCGCGGCTGCAGCTGCTGCTGTTGCAACAGCTCAACAATCTCAACCAGGTCTTGAGTCTCTCATGACTAGTTCACGCTATCCGAAATCTCAAAATAATTTGATGCTAAATTCTAGTATGCCAAATCTGGCAACTAGTAATCTAACAACAGCTCAGTCTACATCTCAAAGTTCTCTATATCCTAACGAAAATCTGCTCTCTGCACATGTTTTACCTCCTGGTCTTCACTCGACATCTAATCCGAGTCTAAATACTTGGACCCAAGATCCTACTGTTGCTTATGCCGATGCACCATTGCCTCATCTTGCCTATCCTACAGATCCAACTTATGCATCATCAACATCATCTTCTACTTCTACATCATCTGTTACTAATGTCTCTTCGAATTTAGTTGACAAAAAAAAATCAATTCAGTCAAAAGTTAAAACATCTTCAGCCTCGTCTACTAACGAGGATGAAGATGATGATAATGATGATAAAAATTTGTCATTACCGAATAAACAGTCGATAATGTATCCAACAAATTTGAATCAAAATTTATCTAATCCAACCACACCAATACCGATTCCGTCGCCATCAACCGGTACATCTATCCCGCCCAATTGGCAATCGGGGCAAGGCTATTCTATCCCTAATGGTCAATTACCACAGACTAGCTCTGGCATAATGCTAACTCCTAACAAAAATAAGAACATAAAAAATGCGTCGAAAAATCTAATTGCTCCACCGTCATCGGTTGAAAATTCGCCTATTGATGAATCGGAGACTCCAGAAGAACGTGAGGCTAGAGAAAAAGAGAGACGTGCTGCTAATAATGCAAGAGAACGACTTAGAGTTAGAGATATAAATGAAGCGTTTAAAGAACTTGGCAAAATGTGTGGTATACATTTAAGATCAGATAAGCCTCAAACTAAATTAAGCATTTTGCAACAAGCTGTTAATGTAATTACAAGTTTAGAACAACAGGTTAGAGAAAGGAATTTAAATCCGAAAGCAGCGTGTTTGAAAAGAAGAGAAGAGGAAAAAACAGAAGACTTAAATCAACCGATAAGTTTGAATCTAACACCGAGTGGCATATCAAGTAATGGACCTGTTGGTTCAAGCTGTTTGAATGATGGCTTAAGTAATAGTGGAGCGAATAATCCTGGTTTGATAGGTATGCAAGGACAGGCCAATACTCAAATGGATAATTGGTGGATGAGCGTAAGAAATCTTTAAAAAAAAATTTAAGTATTTTAAAATTTTTAATTAAAAAAAAATTAAGAGATGAAAAATGGTCGATTGGAAAATTTACAAAGCAATAAAAATGTATTAAAAACGGAATGAACTGATTCAACTAGTCTTTTATCTGTGGATATTTTTTTATGTATCTCTTCGTAGACTTTTTTGTCTTGTTAAAAAAAAAAAAAGAATTTTAATTTAATTTAATTTTTTTTATTAATTGAATTTTACAAATTAAGCTCAATAGAATTGGATATATTTTGGAGTTAAGCTTTTTTTTTTTGTTAAACTTAATTTTATTTTCGGAATTGTTTTATTGTCTTAAAATTTTTTTTTCTTATCGAATGTTAATAATTATTTTAATTTTTTTTAAAATATATATTCGAGTTAGTAAGCATTACTAAATTAATTAAATTAAAATTTTTGAATAAAATTTCTTAAAATCTATTTTTTTCTTGATTTTTTATCAAAGTGTCCAGTATATTTTCTTTTGAACAAGCTCTAATTGTTGATTCCTACATAAACTTTCTTTCTTAATACTAAAAATATTTTGGGAAAAATCGTTAGACGCAATTCTTTAAAACAAAAAGCTTCCTCTGAAATTCTTTAAAAAGGCTGGTGATGGTTCGAGTCGTTGGATGGGGAATCTTGTAGATTCAAAGATCCGGATTCAAGTTCCTACTCCTACCACAAAAAAGTTTCACCCAAATTTAAATATAAAAATT
Organism: Brachionus calyciflorus; assembly: GCA_002922825.1. NCBI lineage: Eukaryota > Metazoa > Rotifera > Eurotatoria > Ploima > Brachionidae > Brachionus > Brachionus calyciflorus. Next base: position 334,548 of record NTPY01000275.1, read on the forward strand.
ATATCCAAAAATAATTTTGTCAAATTAATAAAGAATTTTCAAGATCAAAATAAAAATACTGATCTCACATTGGGTGACCAAAGTAAAAACGAAGGATTTTAGAATCAACAAAAAAACTTTAAACATTACAAAAAGCTAAAAACAAGGCAGGGGGTAATATTTAAAAAATTTTCACACACGAAGTAGGGGGGAGTAAATTTTAAAACTTTTTATTTTACAATCCTTTCGTTAAAATTCATTTAAGCCACTTTGACTATTTATTAAAAACAGAGACCATGTATTATTTTGAATTTGATATAACGTATTATGAAGTCAAATTAAATCACCGCATCTGTTTTTTTTTACTAGTCATGTGTAAATTAAGGTTTAAATTTTTGAATCAATTTCAAATTTTATCGTTTCAAGTTTAACCTATTGTTTTGCTTATTATGAAAAAAAATTAAATTAAGAAATTAATTAACTATTTGACCTTAAAAAATTAAAAAAGAAAAAAAACATTTGATCTTTTTTATTTACAGAGAACTCAAGAGTAATAGTTTACGCAGAACTCTCAACTTATATCTTTATTTTATATTTTAGGAATTGATGAGCTGAAATTTTTGCTTTTTGACAGACTTTAAAATTTCTGACTTCCTATAATTAGTAAATCTTCTCCAATTCGACTAAGCAAAATTTTTTTGAAGTTTTAAAAAAAAAAACCTAAACGCTCTTACAAATTTTTTGATTTTATAAATTGAGATCACACAGTTTAGCTTTAAAGTTCTGAATATAAACTTTAGGATGATGTGAGCGAAAATTAAATTAAGAGAACTTCGAATTTTAAAATTGTTATTTAGGGGTGGAGTGTTCAAATTTTTATAAGAAAAGGGAATTTTTTAACCTAGGGGGGGGGATGGTGAACCTTGGAATTTTTTTTTCGACCTCACACTGTAAATAAAAAATGTATTTTGTAACCTAAAATGTTATACAAATGTTATAATTTTTTGTTCAAAATACATTTATGTATTTAAAATGTATTAGGTATAGGACGCTATAGGACATTCTTTGAAAAACATTATTCGAATTTTTGCCACAATACAAATATGTGGCATCGCCAATCAATGCTATTTTTGTATTTTCTTGGTTTTCACAGAATTGCTTGACGAACACTGAGTTTCTAGAGCATAAATGATCACGGTTCATATGTTTTACTCCAAGATTCAAAGTAACAAAATACTTGTTGAGATCTTGCCGTATTTGATTACAATAATTGCTTACATTTTGTTGGCTTAAGTCTGTGTCAAAATAGGCAGCTATTATATTTGAGACATTCCAGTTTTTAACCAAAATAAATAAATTGCCAATGCTTGACTCTTTGTTCTATTCGCAGAATCTTTCATTTTGATTAAACTATCATTTAATTCTTGAAACTGAGATTTATTTAAACCTGTGGTTTGTATGCAAAGATCATTTGGCACGTTTTCTGCTCTTTCGAATGATTTGAAAATCGAATTTTTTTTAGCTCTTTGCTTAAATAAAAAAAAACAAATTACAATACTTTGATTTATTTTTAATTTAAAAAATCTGGGCTTTAACTCGCAATCTTTCTATTTGATCAACAGCTTCTTGACTTGATAATAAAGTTGAACTTGAATAAGAAATCAATTCGCTCAAAGATTCCTCTTTCAAAAAAACGGAATCATCAAAATGTTTGCTACAACACCTAGACTAACGTGGAATATATATGCCGGTCTCAATATAAGCTCGTTAGATAGCGTCATCACTGATTCTTTTAGACTTTATTGGTCGAATTTGGTTAAACTTTTCATGACAAATAAAACAGTTTTTGTGATTAAATTGAGGTCTTAGAATTTCAAGATAAACTTAAACAATTAAAACACTGTTAATTTTTATAGTTATAATGCCATTAATTTTAGAAAATAATCGTTACTTTTATCATTTTTAAAAAAATTTTCTTCAGAGCTACTTTCTCCTCCTAATTGATTGCTATCTACCTTATGTTCCAAATAAGGAACATCATTTAAAGCGATATCATCAATAAGAATCTCGCATACTGAATCTTTGAAGAAAATTTTTAGCTTTTGATTATAGCTTAAGCATTTTTACAATTAAAAAAAAAACCTTCGTTATTACTCACACCAATGCTTTCATCTGTTTTCAAATTTTTGTTCATATTTTGGTTCTTTTTATCTATTTTTTTAGTTTTCCTGTTATTATAAGAAGCGACTTGTATGCAGCGATCACAGGCAAAATTCCCGTTGACAAAGTTTTTATAAAAATGGTCATTTAAGCAATCTATTATTAAATCGCTAAAGACCTTTACAATTTTGCTTTTTGAATGGCTGCCAAGAGTTTCACAAATTAAACATTTCTTTTTTGAAGAATGTGAGCTCATTTTCAAGTTTTTTTTTCAAAATAAGTTCAAACTAAATTTTTATTGTCATTTTCTCATCCTTTTTTCTATAACTTACATTTTCCCTATCCTCTTTAATTATACTATAAAACCAAGTATTTAAAAATGCGTCCCACCTGAAGTCGAAACCGCACCTGTTCGAATTTTATTTTCGAAGAAGAAAAAATAAAGTCTGATATAAAAATCAAAAAACCGTTTTAAAAAACATTTTTTTTAAAAAGAATGCGAGGGGGCCAAATTTACATGATTAACCGGTAACCCTCTTTGAAAAAAAATTTTAAATTGATTGTCAATTTTTTTAAATTTTTTAATTTGTTTTTTTATATTAATTATTTTTGTAATCATTATATCCTTTTTATTTGTTTATTTTTGATTATTAATATTGAATAAAGTTTTTTGGAAAAAATAGAATTTTTTTAATAATTTAAACTTTACCCCCTCCAAAAATCAAGTCTTATAATATCAAAATTTTGATTTAATCTGAAATGACCTTCACTTTCATAAATTTGAAAGTTAAAACTCCTTTACCTAACGATAAATAAGATAAATTTTTGAATTACATTCTCATGTTAGAAAAATCTTACAAAAGAGGCATGAATTAAAAGACCTTTACTTAACTTTTGAAGTATAGAATTTGAGACATTTTGATGTTACAAAATCCTTACATAAGAGGTATCAAAAATGTTGTCATCGCTGAAAATACATTTAATGTTGCAATTTTGTAACTTAAAAAATTTACAGTGCAGTGTGCAAAACTTTTTTTCCTCCTACCCCATGGGGTAGATTTTAGGTTACAAAATACATTTTTTATTTACAGTGCATGAACACGGGTTAACTTTTTCGTTTTAATTTTTTTGTTGTCTTTAAATGCTCCCTAATTTTTTTGTCTTTATCAAATATATCTATTAATAAAAAAAAATTTAACCATTTAAAAGGCCGTCCGGTTGAGCGAACATCAATGTAAAAGATTGTTGAAAAGGTTCGTTTAAGGAGCCGTCAAGGTCATGGATCCAAAATAAAAAAATCGGTCGCCAACACTTTTGCAAATGCTTTTTTTAGAAAATTTTTCTACAAAAGCGAGAAATACAATCAAATTTAAATAAAATACATTTTCGTTTTTTTTTTAATAATTTTTATTAAAAACTTAAGATTAAAAATTGAGCCTTTATTCTAACAATATGTTACTAAATTAGAAAAACTAAATATTTAATCTTAAAACTTACCAGAAAAACAACTAAAAGCTCTAGACTAACAGAATTTCTAGAATTAAAAACATCTTCCAGCTTTTTCATCATTAAGACATTTTAAAATATTAAATATATTTACAAATACTTAACTTTTTTCTCGTTTTATTAAAAAAATAAATGATTTTAAAAAAATTTTAAAAAAATTTTGAATCTTTAAATTAAAAGAATTCATTTGATTGCCAATAAAATAATCGCTTTAGGTCAAAAATTTGAATTAATAATTAAAATATTTCTTAAATTAAACACATTCATAATAGGGTTTAGTTCTAACTTAAAATGCTAATCCATTTGAAGCGTTCACTTTATTTTTTATGGCTTCGATTTGTGATTTTTTTCCACAGATTGTCGTGCATTCGATTTCTTCACCAACATTTTGAGCAGATACACCAAAACCCACGAATCCGCCTGGAATTACACTTGCCTGTGAAGAAGCTGAAAGGTTCAAATCGGCCGATATTTTCAAATTACTTGGTGGAATAGAAGTAAATACTGATAAAGCACTTAGTCCTAAACCTGAACTCAATCCCAAACTTGAAGTAAAAGCTGAACCGAATGCAGATGGCAATGCTTGGTAAGCTACAGATTGTAAAGCCGTTGATGGCTGGAATGAACAAGAATTTAGTGTTGGTAAGCATGATGGAGGTGGTAAATAAGCTAGAGATGGTACGAAAGCTGGAGATGGTAGGAAAGCTGGAGATGGTACGAAAGCTGGAGATGGTAGGAAAGCTGGAGATGGTACGAAAGCTGGAGATGGTAGGAAAGCTGGAGATGGTAGGAAAGCTGGAGATGATACGAAAGCTGGAGATGGTAAGGAAGCTTGCGATGGTAAGAAAGCTGGAGATGGTCTTGGAAAGCAAACAGGTTGTGAGAAGGATAATGGAGTTGGTAGACAAGGTGATGGATATTCTGGTAAAGCTGGTAAAGTTCTAGAGAAAGTGCTTGGAAAGCTTGGATATGAAAGTGAGAATGGTGTTTGGCCATAACTAAATGACTTAGGAGTAAACCCGTTAAATTCTGTGGCTGGTTTTCCGAAATTAAACGCATTTGAACCCAGCGGTTGAGTGCTTAATCCTTTTTCATATTCTGAAAGGGTAACAACTGGGGCAACTGGAACCTGACTTGAATTTAACCCTTTTTTGTATTCTGGAAGGCTTAAACTTTGATTGACTGAGGTTGAATTTGGAAAAGAACCAGTAAATCCTGGATAAGTTAGTAAATTTGGACTTAAGTTGGACAAAACAGGAGCAGATGTATTTCTATATGAAGGAACAGTTGTTGTTCGCAATGTTTGTGGCAAAAAAACTTCAAAATAAAATTTTTTTAATAGATAAAAATTTAAAAATTTTGTTAAAAAATTTTAATGGGTGAATTTTTCAAAAAACTTCTAGATTTTCTAGATTTTTTGACAAACCAGTAAGCGAATCGAATGTTGATTTAGGAAGTTAAAAGGTTTTCCTTAAAAATAAATCTTTTCCTGATTGAAAAAAATCTATTTCTAATAAAATACAATTTAAAGGTTAAAATATATTAGAGGAATCAAACTAAAAAAAATATAAATTTGATTATTAAAGAAATTCGAGGAAAAATCGCAAAAAACATAAAGATATTGAAGAAGGTCCTCCAAAATTTCTACTTGAAAGAGCACCTGTCGGATTTATTGAAGACTCACCTGATCGATTTCCTATAGATTGTCCTAAAGGTTCTTCTAAAGGTCTACTGGATAATTGATTAGATGGATATCCAGAAGATCTTCCTAGAGATCTTGAAGAAGGTACTCCAAAATTTCTACTTGAAAGAGCACCTGTCGGAATTTTTGAAGCCTCACCTGATCGATTTCCTATAGATTGTCCTAAAGGTTCTTCTAAAGGTCTACTGGATAATTGATTAGATGGATATCCAGAAGATCTTCCTAGAGATCTTGAAGAAGGTACTCCAAAATTTCTACTTGAAAGAGCACCTGTCGGAATTTTTGAAGCCTCACCTGATCGATTTACTAAAGATTGTCCTAAAGGTTCTTCTAAAGGTCTACTGGATAATTGATAAGATGGATATCCAGAAGATCTTCCTAGAGATCTTGAAGAAGGTACTCCAGATGGGCTAATCAAAGGCTCACCTGATCGATTTCCTAAAGATTGTCCTAAAGATTCTACTAAAGGTCTATTGGATAATTGATTAGATGGATATCCAGAAGATCTTCCTAGAGATTTTGAAGAAGGTCCTCCTGATGGGCTACTCAAAAGCTCACCTGATAGATTTCCTAAAGATTGTACTAAAGGTTCTTCTAAAGGTCTACTGGTTAATTGATTAGATGGATATCCAGAAGATCTTCCTAGAGATCTTGTAGAAGGTCCTCCAGATGGGCTAATCAAAGGCTCACCTGATCTATTTTCTAAAGATTGTCCTAAAGGTTCTTCTAAAGGTCTACTGGATAATTGATTGGATGGATATCTAGAAGATCTTCCTAGAGATCTTGAAGAAGGTCCTCCGAAATTTCTATTTAAAAGAAAACCTGTCGGGTTTATTGAAGCCTCACCTGATCGATTTCCTAAAGATTGTCCTAAAGGTTCTTCTAAAGGTCTACTGGATAATTGATTGGATGGATATCTAGAAGATCTTCCTAGAGATATTGAAGAAGGTCCTCCGAAATTTCTATTTAAAAGAAAACCTGTCGGGTTTATTGAAGCCTCACCTGATCGATTTCCTAAAGATTGTCCTAAAGGTTCTTCTAAAGGTCTACTGGATAATTGATTAGATGGATATCCAGAAGATCTTCCTAGAGTTTTTGAAGAAGGTCCTCCTGATGGGCTACTCAAAGGCTCACCTGATCGATTTCCTAAAGATTGTCCTAAAGGTTCTTCTAAAGGTCTACTGGATAATTGATTAGATGGATATCCAGAAGATCTTCCTAGAGATCTGGAAGAAGGTACTCCAAAATTTCTACTTGAAAGAGCACCTGTCGGAATTTTTGAAGCCTCACCTGATCGATTTACTAAAGATTGTCCTAAAGGTTCTTCTAAAGGTCTACTGGATAATTGATAAGATGGATATCCAGAAGATCTTCCTAGAGATCTTGAAGAAGGTACTCCAGATGGGCTAATCAAAGGCTCACCTGATCGATTTCCTAAAGATTGTCCTAAAGATTCTACTAAAGGTCTATTGGATAATTGATTAGATGGATATCCAGAAGATCTTCCTAGAGATTTTGAAGAAGGTCCTCCTGATGGGCTACTCAAAAGCTCACCTGATAGATTTCCTAAAGATTGTACTAAAGGTTCTTCTAAAGGTCTACTGGTTAATTGATTAGATGGATATCCAGAAGATCTTCCTAGAGATCTTGTAGAAGGTCCTCCAGATGGGCTAATCAAAGGCTCACCTGATCTATTTTCTAAAGATTGTCCTAAAGGTTCTTCTAAAGGTCTACTGGATAATTGATTGGATGGATATCTAGAAGATCTTCCTAGAGATCTTGAAGAAGGTCCTCCGAAATTTCTATTTAAAAGAAAACCTGTCGGGTTTATTGAAGCCTCACCTGATCGATTTCCTAAAGATTGTCCTAAAGGTTCTTCTAAAGGTATGCTGGATAGTTGATTAGATGGATATCTAGAAGATCTTCCTAGAGATTTTGAAGAAGGTACTCCAGATGGGCTAATCAAAGGCTCACCTGATCGATTTCCTAAAGATTGTCCTAAATGTTCTTCTAAAGGTATGCTGGATAGTTGATTAGATGGATATCTAGAAGATCTTCCTAGAGATTTTGAAGAAGGTCCTCCTGATGGGCTAATCAGAGGCTCACCTGATCGTTTTCCTAAAGATTGTCCTAAAGGTTCTTCTAAAGTTCTACTGGATAATTGATTAGATGGATATCCAGAAGATCTTCCTAGAGATCTTGAAGAAGGTCCTCCTGATGGGCTACTCAAAGGCTGGCCTGATCGATTTCCTAAAGATTGTCCTAAAGGTTCTTCTAAAGGTCTACTGGATAATTGATTAGATGGATATCCAGAAGATCTTCCTAGAGATCTTGAAGAAGGTACTCCAAAATTTCTACTTGAAAGAGCACCTGTCGGAATTTTTGAAGCCTCACCTGATCGATTTACTAAAGATTGTCCTAAAGGTTCTTCTAAAGGTCTATTGGATAGTAGATTAGATGGATATCCAGAAGATCTTCCTAGAGATCTTCGGGAAGAAGGTCCTCCTGACGGTTTCTTATAAGGCTCACCTGATCGATTTCTTGAAAAAGATTTTTTTATTCTTTCTTGAATCGGGCCTTTTGTAGGAATTCGAAATGAATTTTCCGATAAATTTTTAAAAGGTTCAATTAAATGTTCCTTTAAAATTGGTCTTTCTAATGAAATGGGTTTATTTTCGATTTTTTTTAATGAACTATTTGGAGAACCTGAGCCTTCTGAACCACTCGGTCCAAATCCAGGCTGTCCTGTCACTGGATTTGTTAAACCTGGTCGTGAACTTAATTTACCTGAGCCTTCTGAACCACTCGGTCCAAATCCAGGCTGTCCTGTCACTGGATTTGTTAAAACTGGTCGTGAACTTAATTTACCTGAGCCTTCTGAACCACTCGGTCCAAATCCAGGCTGTCCTGTCACTGGATTTGTTAAACCTGGTCGTGTTTTTTGTTCACTTGAAAATCTTGGAGCGTTTGTCTTTAATTTTACAGGATTTGACAAATTTGGTCCTGAATTTTGATTTAGTTGGGTTTGTGTTGGTAAAAAACTTTCTTTTTGTTGTGAAGGTCGTTCTGAAAAAGTTCCACCTGTTTTTGGAGATGACTGAGATATTTGTTCAATATTTCTTGTTGTTTGTCTTGGAGCTAAACTTTTTGCTCTTGTTTGAACAGGATTTATGTCAATAGGATTACTTGATAATGGTTTATTTATTGTTAGTGATCTTAAATTTCTATTTATCCCAGTCGGTTGTTCTGAAAGAGGTCTAGAAGTAGGTACTTTGTTTGTTTCATGATCTCTACTTAATCTTGGTAAACTAACTATCTCGGAACCTTCAGTTTTTACTTCTGATTGTGGTTGGATAGACCTGCTCGGAGCCGATTTTTGTGTTCCGCTTGTTTCTTGTGAACTCGGGAAATGATTTGAAGCTTTACCACGATGTTGTGATAGTGGCGCTGAAGTTGGTGCTTTGTTTGTTTCATGATCTCTACTTGATCTTGGTAAACTAACTGCCTGGGATCCTGGAGAGCTTAACTTTCCTTCAGTTTGGACTTCTGAGTTAGGCTGCACTCCTGATTGAGGTTGGATAGATCTGCTCGGAACCGATTTTTGTGTTACACTTGGTACTTGCGAACTTGGGTAATGAGTTGAAGGCCGAAGACCTTGAGTTTCAATTGGACTTTGTCTTCTTGGAATTTGAACTGTTGAATTTTCTGGCTGAGGACCTGGAAACTGATTTGAAGATTTATTTGGATGAGATCCTGGGCGTTCTTCTGATTGAGGAACTAATCTTGAATATGTTTTACTTAATGGATAATCATCACAATATTGTTCAGGTTCACTATCAGATAATTCTTCATAGCATGGTACCTTTCGTTTTAATTGACTCAAAGGCACTAACCTACATTTGTAGATATCTGGCTTTTTCGTTTCTTTTATCTCTGGTTCTTCTGCATCATCACTGCTTTGTGATTTTTCAGGTTGTATTTCATTTAAAATTTTACATGCTCGACATGGCTTTCCATCAATGCATAAAATACAAGATCTTTTTTTTTCTGGCAATGAGAATATTTTAAGAACTGGAATTTTTGTTTTTACTATTTCTTCTGAGTTACAATTAAAGCATATTTTTTGTTTAGTAGATGATCCTGATTTGCATACAATACAGCATTTACAAGAAACACATGGATTGTAACATAGACAATTTCCAGTTGGTTGGCTGATTTTGGTTTGATGCTTCTCGAATATATTTACTCTAATTCTTAATTTTTTTCCTTCGTCTGTATTACGTCTGATTACGTATCTTGGTAAACAGTCTGAAGCGGTTTTTTCAGCACTGTAAGATTTATTTTCGCCTTAAAATTCGAAAAAAAAATAGAGGGAAAGGAAAAAAATAGGTTTTTAGTATTGAATAAAGTTACTTTGTGGATAGAAACATATTATTTTATCCTGTCCTCTCATTTTGCTTAATTTCTAAAATAAAAATCAGAAATTTTTTTTTTATAATGATTTTATTTATTTGATGATATTTTCAAATAAAAATAAATATTTCAGTATTTATCTTAGTAAGAATTTACGCATGATCTGATTCAATAAAAGATGCACAAATCAATTTTTTCGGAATTTGTTTTCTTGACTCTGGCTCATTCGTAAGAATGTGTGTGTATTGTTTATTAATTTATTTTTCAATATCTCTAAGAAACACATAAACACTATCGTAATATCTTACATTAACTTAGATTTCATTGATGAGTTTACCATAAAAGATTTGTTCAGAAAAAAAAGGCCAATATGTAATTTATTTATTACTCTTATGTAACTAAAAAATTATTTTTTTTGCCACTTACAAACAAACCTATTTGTTATAACTACTCGAGAAGCACAAGTCTTGAAATTCCCAGATTTGGAAAAAAAATCTCTGCAGAATTAGAAAATAATAAAATATTGAAAATAATTATTAGAAATATTTGCTTTTAATCCAAGATTTCAAAAATTTCCGCTTAAATAACACTAAAATTTTTGTAATTTATTGACCTATAAATTTAAATATACTTGTTGAAATAATTCTAGAATTAGTATTCTTCCAAAATCAAAATCGTCAAAATCTTTACTAAGTGTTAGAGTTATATTGAAATAATAATATGAATGGCCTTATGATGAAATAAGATATAAATGGTTAACAGTGCTTTAAATTTTATCTAAAGACAAACAATTAATTGACGACTTAAGATTTACAAAAAAAAACTCATAATTTATTTTTAATTTTATCCTTAGTGTTTTACTAGGCATATGTTCTTTACCATAAAATTAAATATTTATGAAATAAGCAGAATCAATCTTTTTTATACAAACAAAAAAGCTCGTTTATCTATAATTTAATTTTGTCAAAGTGTTTAAAGTCATCAAAATCAATCAATCAGTTTTAAAAAAATGAGAACTTAAACAATCATCCCCAATAAAAGAAATTTTAGAAAAGAATTTTTTAAGATACCCGAGATTTCTTTTGTCCTTTTGTTTAAGAAAACATATTTTGCGTAATTTTTTAATTAAATATCAATTTATTTATTTTATTTGGAATAAATATTTACTTTCACAGAGATTTATTTCAATTATCAATTATATTTGATAATTTAAATTTGAATTATTCTGATAAAATCTATCTATAATTAAATGAATCTTAGTCATTATTTTATTTGAGAAAATTTCAATTTTTTTTCAAAGCGATCAAATTAAATACCAGGAACATGAAAATCAAACAACTGTCTATATTATCTAAATTAATTTCATAGAGAATTACTTTAAATTAGTTTTATTGTAATCAGATTCTGGTTAAACCATAATTTTGTCCTATCGATGATACTCTATCATAGTATTTATCGAAATACTAATACCCGGAAGAAAAAAAGCTAAAAAAAATTGCGTATTGACATCGTTCTAACGTCATTTAAGCACCGTCTTTTTTGCGTTTCACAGCGTTATTTAAGCGTTTTTTTTTCACGTTTAAAAACGCACCAAAGACGTTGAAAAGAATTAATTTAAAAAAAATGTCTTGTCAAAAAAAAAACACTTTAATTCTCAATGTTTTTCCATGATGTCGATCTTAAATCATTCGGTGGAATTGATCTTTGAGTTGAATCCAGAAATTTTAATTATTAATTTAATTTTAAAAATAAATAATTTTTTTAAATTTTAAAGTTCTTAACGAAAAAATTTATTTAATAAACAAAGCTATTTTTTAAATTGAAAAAGTTTATTTTATAAAAACATTTAAATAACAATCTAATAAAATAAACAAAAAATCAAAAAAAAATTAAAATCAAATTTAAAACTCAGCTTCACTGACTGGCATACTTATAATAGCTGTTATAATGGGTACATTACTATCCTTTTTGCATAATAATACCTTTCAAGTTTAACAAAATTAATTTCGAATAAAATGTATTGAATATGTATGTTCATAAAACGCAGTGAAAATCATAAAACTTTTGTAACGCTAGCCTTAAAGATCATTTTTTTACTATTTAGTAATAGTAAATAAAAGTCTCACAGTATCAATAATCAACGCTTTTTTATCGATATTTTGATGAAAACTATTAATAATACACAGATAATGATTAAATTTAGAACTTCAGGTAATAGCGTTTTTACTTGAAAATTCATTTTTTTATCTAAAGATATTTTGGAAATTTAGCGACATTAGATAGCTATTTTCTTTAAAAAAAAAATTAAAAAAATGCGATAATGTGATGGGATTTATTCCATATATATTAAAGTAAAGATGATATATTTGATTATACAATAGCATGTGATAGTTAATAAGAAAATGCAATTTAAAATTTTGAAAAAATGACAAATTGACAACGCCGGTCCTTTCAATGGAAATAAAAGCCACTTAAGTCGGTTAAAAACGTCTTAATGAGCAAAAAAAACTTTTTTAATTGAATTTATGTAATTACCATATTGCCTTTACAACTCCAGCATGAAAGCTTAAAATGTTGTATCAGCATGCATTTAACCTGTATTTTTAATTTTTTCTAAATATAATAAGTACATAATTAAAAATAAAAATTTTAAATATACAGTAAGGGAAATTCACAAGTGCACTTCATGAAGGTTCATGCGAATTCCTGCGAATGAATTCACCTTAATTTTTTTCTAATCCTTTTTTAGATGTGGTGAATTAGCAGGAAGCATTGAAAGTGTGGGGATTTCGCTGGGAAGGTTCATGAACATTCATGAAGTGCACCTGTGAATGTCCCTTACTGAATATAAAAAAAATTCGGTTGGCCTTTCACATAATTAAAAATATACTTTAAATGAAAAAATTCTAAAATTCTTAATTTTAACAATTTTTACCGTGTTTCCTCAAATAGAAGCTAGTGTTTTCAATTTTATGAACTTTATATCAATTTATTATCTATCCTTTTTTGCTATTGCATTTTAAAAATTTTTATAAAAACTAGGCTTGCTAATAAACTTAGAATTACGAGTTTAAACATTTAAATTTTCAAAATATTTTACGCTGATTTAAATCTAATAAAAATGACAAAGCTTCAAATTCCATCATTAAATAATTTTTCTGCGTTTTAGAAAAAATAATCGAAAAATCTTATTCAATCTTACTTTTATGTTATCTGAAATAAGCTGATTTGAAATCGAGTAAATAAAAGTGCTAAATGGATACTCAATACCAGGTATTAGGATAGGTAACTAAATTAGAGAAAAATCATGAATAGCAAATCATTTAATAAAGATACTTTTTGAAATTTAATTTACCTCTATCAACGATTTTGGTATTTTATACAATTTATCATCATAAATAAAGGTCATGAATAAATTCAATGACGGTGCAGTTGTTGATATATTTTGAACTTTGACTATTAATTTAAAAGTGGGACCTATCCCTTGAACCTTAAATTAAAAATTATTTATCTAAAAATTATTTGTCCACAAAAAATTGCTCTTACTTGTGCATTTATTTTTAAAGGCTCATTTGGATTTGTTGAGATTGGAGTAGTTGATGTTTGAAGAGATCTCAAAAATTCTTTAGCTGTTTTTATTCTAAATTTGTATAAATCTTTTTGAAATGTTTGATGCATCACTTGAAAATTTAAAAAAATCAAAAAGAGAAAATTTCTAAAATATTTATGGTCTTACAAATGGCATTGTCTCTCTCACGAGTCGTTTGATCTACGTAAAGCTTAGTTTTTTTAGGAATATCTAGTTTTTTAAGCTGGGCTTCTGGTGGTCCGCCATGAGCATCTTTAGGTTTTAATTCAGCTGCTCGCTTCAAAATTTTAATTATTAAACCTCCATCTATTGAAATAAAAATTAAACTAGGTATTGATTAAAAATATTTAAAAATCTAACTTCGGGTGGTCATTATTAGATTTGACTCTTCTCTTCCAAATTTACCAAATTTAATACCAACGACTGTATCTTGTGTTTTGAATTTACTTAATATATTTTTTTCGTTATAAACATGAACTTCATTATTATTCAAAGAGATTATATATCCCTGAATTCCTTTTGATTTTATTTCCATTCCACTTATGGTTAAAATGTCTGCAGGCATTTCGAGCCTCCATAACTTTTTTCCTTTTGTTGTATAACAATAAATACTTCGATCCATACAACCTACAATTACATTTTTTCCCGATTTTTCAATGCCGACTATTTGAGAACTTAATGGAATTGTTGATTTTGGACTTTTGAAGCCTCTTTTATATGTGTATAAACATCCATCACGACATGCTGCTATAACTCTAAATTCAACATCAAAAAGACCACTGGCGTTTAAAAAGACGGGTATATGTGGACACTCCATCTAAAGTAAAAAATTCTATCAAATTAAGTCTAATTGCCTATTTTTAAGAAAAGTACAGTGGCTAAAATTGTAAACGCTTCTGTGTCTATAACATATATTGTTTTAAGCTCTGTACCAACTAAAAGTACATTTATAGCATCTTCATCGGGAGAACTCTTATTCATTTTGGCTAAACATGTGATAATTACCTTTTGAGTTTGATAAAATTAAATTTTGTATAAAAATCTCTTTTAAATTTAGAGAAATTTTACGTTTCGCTTAAGTTCGGAGTTTTTAAAAACATCAACAAAACGTCTAGCTTCGTCGTTACTAAGACCTAACATTCTAAAATTTATTTTTCAAATTATTAGATAATTATTTAATATAGATAAGTAGAAACCCTTTAAACTATTTTATGTAATCAAACTGACTAATCCGCATCTGGAGAAAAAATTTTAAAACAAAAAAACTACAGTTTTTTTTTAAACCTTAGTCTATAAGAGAATAAGCCCTGAGCTTATCTAAGTATTGAGTTATATACAGAAGTATAAAAAGCATTTATATAATTTTCAAATTTTGAAGATTTTATCTTCGGTCAGTATAAAAATTATCCTCAATATATTTGTTGAATATTTTAAAATGAAAAAAAAATCGAAAAATAAGTAGTAGTGCTTCTAAAGCTAAAAACCAAATTATTTTGTTGACTCAAAAAATGAACATGTTTGATTTGAATAAAGGATCTACAATATTTAAGTGCAAAATTTACAAAATTGATCGATTGCTCAAAGTTATTTGACCACCTCTTCTAATATCTTCTAGAGTATCATGCATAGTGGCAATATCAGCTGTTCCCTTTTATATTTTAATTTTTATAAATAAAGAAATTTAAATAATTAATTTTATTCAAACTACATCTTTAGCTTTTGCCCATATATCTTTTTCAACTCCACTAACGTCGACTTGTGGAAGTGTAAATTGAAAACTTGGTCTTAAATTTTTATAAACAAATATGCTCGATCCAGAAGCCACTCCAATAGCAGGTACTCTCGGTTGTAGATTATCCATAAAAAATGAAATAATTGCTGTTGGAACATCGACTAGATTGTTCTCTTTTATGAGAGAAGCACCTTTGAATACTTTTAATTTAAGTTCGCTTTTTACATGACTATAATTAGCCGTTACTAATTTATTATCACCATCAGCTAATATATCCGCTAGTTCAATTGAACCCGAATGGGAATTAGTACCAGCTACTGGATCATAATATGCATTCAACCAATCATTATCACTTTAAATTAAAGCTAAAAAATGATTCAGTGGTAAATTACCAAGATTTTTAATTACTATGAAATTTGAATTTGTTTTTTGGTATCTTCAGTAGCTTCTTTTTCCATTTTTAATTAAATATTTCGAAAAGAAAATAATGTATCAGAAAAATTTTATTAATTTATGTGAGAATTAGATTTTTTTTTCAATTTTCAAAATACCTTGACTTCATATTATCGTTGCTTAGTGATAAGAAGTAAAAAATTTTTTAAATTCATTTTTTTGGCGGAAACTTGAAAAAGAGATTTTTCAATTATTATAAAAAAAATTAAAGTTTTTGTAATAGAATTAAAAATAATGTACTCAAAATAATTTTTTTTCAAATTTGAGTCAAGGCCTTGAATTAAAGTAGGAAAAAAAATTTGTAAAATTATGCTTTATTTAGAATAAAAATTAAGTCGAATAAAACTGAATAAAATCCTTCTTCAAGTGGAGCTTTATTTTATAAATCTAAAAAATTTCTGACATCTGACAGGGAGAACTTGTTATCAAGACGACCTGGCTATTTAGCTCAGGAGGAAAGTTTTTAAATTTAGCAAGCTTAAGAAATTGGGTCAGGATAGCTCATTTGGTTGTATTGTAGATTTTTAAGCAAAGGATCCTAGATTCGATCCTCTCAAGTGTCGGAACCGAAAGTGTTGATATTGAAGGCTAGCAGAACGCTCACAGAGAATTCCACCAGAATCAAAATAAACTGACAACTGTTTAATTTTTGAATTTTTAATTTAGAAGATTTCTTTTGAGAATTATATTAAGAAATAAATATTCTACACAAAAGTTTTTGAAAACTTATAATTATTTCAGAAAATACAATGATTCTTTCTTGATCGCTCTTTTTAGTATGATTTTTGAGTTGTGATAGTTGGTAGCCTTATTTTTCAACAACTGACTTTCTCAAATTTTGATTTTTTTGTTTCCGATTTAAATATTAATACGAACAAGCATCGTCTCTAGAAATTATGCGTTTTCTGAATCTGAATAATTTAGCAACAGATTTTTGATTTGAAAATAAGAAATCAAAAGAATTTTTTTTACTCTTTTTGAAAATATTTTGATGTGAAAAAGCTAACAATGATCTATTTCAAGTTAACAATTTTAACAAATTTAGTTTTTTATCTCTATTGCGAATATTTGAACGTATTCGACGTTGAAGAAAATGTAATTAGTTTAGCTAAATTAAAATTAAAGATTCCTAATTTTTTTTCTAGTTAGGAAGATTACCAAAATTAGATAACATAATTGAAGATCCTTTTGTTCTCAAAGCAATTGCTTTCAGCGTAAACTCAAAAGATATGATATACAGAGAAATTTTGGTAATAAAATATTTTTTGTTTTCTTCATATAAATTTGATTGTTTATTTGTTTTTTTGATTGGCTATCCGGTTTTTAATTTAGCCTGATCTAATCATTCCGAAGTTTATATTAAAGTGAATTTAAAAAAATTTAAGGATGTATCAATCAAAAAATTCAAAGTATTCAAAAAAGAATTTCAGAACGAAAATTTAAAGTAAATATAAAAATTAGTAGAAACAAAATTGACAAGATTTATTTTCTATCTTTTTGATCAAAAAGAAATTTCAAATATTATATTTATGTATTGAAAAATGTCAAGAAATACACAACCAAGTGGTTAACTGAAGAAATAAATTTACTCAATTCAAAGCTTTTTAAAAATCCAAATGATACAATGAGCATCTATAAGAGAAATATAGCAAATTTTATATATCATAAAGCATCTGATCATGCAGTCGATTTAGTTCTGAAAGGTGAAAAGATTTCATTTGATGGATGGAATTCTAAAAAAGAACCTAAAGAAATTTCAACTATTGTTCAAAAAATAAAAAATGAAGAACTTTGATTTTTTTTATTTAAAAAAAAAATTAATTATTTTTGTTCATAACAATAAATTTTACCATCTTGAGTACCACATAACAGCTTAAAATAATTTTTAAAATTACTTAAAAATGGTATCTTTTATCTTGTTGAAAATTTACTTGAGATCTAGTTGGGTTAAAAATAGCACTAGAAACATTATCTGAAAAAACACCATATTTTTTAACAATTCCATTCATTCTTAAATCATATACAAGTGTCTTAAAAAAAGTAAAAGATAATTACAAAAATTAAAAAGAAAAACTGTTAAATAAAATTTCAAACAGATCTGTCTTCTGAACCGGCAGCTATGTAATTTGAATCAGGTGAAAAAGAGACTTTAGTAGGTAAGCATCTATTTAGATGGCTATTGAAACGACTTACACATCTAAAAAAAAAATGTATTTTCTTTTACATATTTTATAATAATTTTTCAATTTCTTAAATTACTTGGCCGATCTTAAGTCCCATAATTTTATGCCATCACAAACAGCATTAGACAAAAATAAATCATAAGATAAACGATTATAAACACTTTGATTCTGTAATAATTGATGAAAAGGGCGAGTGTGAGCTTCATGAATAGTTAAACAGCTCTTAGCTTCGTTCATATCAAATACTTCTATGCTTTTATCTGTACCTCCACAGATTACAATGTCTATAAAATTTTTAAAATAATAAGATATTAAAATAAAGATATCACAGTGAAATTAAGTTTTTTTTGTTACAAAAAAACTTTCACAGTTTAAAGTTTTACAAATTGGATCAGCCAAGCTTAATTATTTAATTTGCTAGACCTAAAAACCAGAAAATTTATTAAAAAATTTCATCATCGATACAATTTTTTGTTCAAGCTAAATTATTTCAAATCGAAATGTCTGAATGATATTCTCACTTTTTCGAGTAATAATCCGTTTGATCTCATTATGAAAGTAATCACTGTGAAAAATAAGAAATAAATTTTTTTTACATGAATAAAATGAATTTATAGCCGAGACTGTGGTTACAGTTTGAGCGAAAGTCAACTCGAATTTTTTCACCGACTTACAAAAGGAATTATTTAAATACCTTAAGTAAAAAATTAAATCTATAAATTGATATTAAATTTACAAATAGCTTTAGACTTACCTTTGTATATCATTTTTATTGTTATCAATATGATATTTACATAAATAAAGACTTTTATCGCACCCAATAAGTAAAAATTTATCTAGATAATAAAATGAACACACGTTAACTTCTTTTTTGAAATTGACACTCGTTGTTTCAGTCAAATTTAACGATTTAATATCAATTAATAGATCCATTGGTTTTTTCAATGACCATAATTTACAAGTTTTATCATCACCTGAAGATAATAGTAATTTTCCATCATGAGAAATATCAATTGATTTTATTGTTTCATTATGACCATTATAAACTTGCACCACTTTTTCCAAATTATTACTTGGAATATATTGAATTAAGTTGTCATTTGATGCCAAGGCTAAATATTGCCCGTCATCTTTTCATAAAATATGAAAAATATTTTAATTAAATTTTTTTTTGTAATTCAAGGCTTTCTTCCTATCACAATACATTTAATAAGTAATACAAAATATTTTATTTAAGGCTGCTTAATACAGTAAAATTAGGTTAGTGTTTTTTTTCGCGATAAAACGCTCACGTTCGACCCCCTTAAAACGGTATTAAAATACCAAAGAAACAGACCAAAAACAGCGTTTTAACAGTGTTTTTTCCTATTTTATTTTCCTCGGGTAGTTTCATTTCAAGAATTAAACATATTTTGGAAAATTACTTATAATCAGTAGAGTAATGTCTAAGGAAAAAAAAATTTTTTTTAAGTTTTACCTGAAAACTTGAGCATTGTTATAGCACTAGATTTATCAGTTGCTTTCAATTGTTTTTTCAATAAACTTGGCACTTCAAACTTGAATTCTTTAATTTTCGAATCAAGTGTTGAAGTTGTTTGTTTAGGTTTTGAATTTTCTAAATCGTTCAGATTTATCATGCTTCCGCTTTTGTAATTTTTGTTTATAATTGGAGTAAATTTTTCTCTAAAAAAAAATTAAAAATTTTAAAAGCTTCTTGAAATTTGTGCAAATCATAGATTTTATTGCTTAAACAGCTTGTAATTATTTGGACTCTTAAAACAAGGTTTTCAATTTTAAGCCCGTTAAAGGTTGGTTAAAAAGCTATTATCAAATGTAGAAAAATAGGGTCTATCACAGTCATATTTAGGAAATTTTATTTGATTACAAATAAAAAAAAAGAAAATATATACCTTTTAATTACTGCAGTGTACCCAGATGATTTAATTTTTGAATTAAAAGTCAATGGTTTATCCGAAGCTGATTGATTCTTTTTAATTAGACTATTTGATTTGATAAATTCATGCATACTCGTAGGTAATTTAGCTTTTATTAGCTCTTTATCATTTACTCCATCATTCAATGGTGAATCTTTATTTAAGCTTTTTCTAAATTAAAAAGAAAATTTGACTTTTATTTCAAATTATAAAGAGAATAATTAATCTTTTACTTAGGATGTACTGTTAAGAAATCATCGCTTGGATTATTATCTTTATTAAGATAAGCTAAATTATCTTCTAGGCTTTCTATTTCAATAGGATTAACATGTACATCAGCACATTTGCAAACACTAATTTCATTATGAAATAAGAAAAGCAGCGCCGCATTTATTTGTTTTGAATCTGAAACGCAAAACTCAACCATTTGAGGCATAAGAAAATTCTCGTCATTTTTCATATTTGGCAAATTGGCATTTTTCAAATCTACTAAATAAATTAAATCATTTGTGTAAAAGTCTATTAGAAATAAACATGTCGACGTTGCACAAGTTATTATCATTTGCTCATTTACTTTAAAAACTTGTAACCCAGTACAAACTGATAAACTTGATTTGTCAAAACCGGTACTACCTTTTATTTTTTAGAAATTATTATGTCAGTATTTTATTGGAATAAGAAAATTACTTTGTATTTGTTTTAAAAAATCAGTGTAAATTTGAACTAGATTAATTCGATTTACTAAAATAAATTTTTCCGATTTAAATTTGTAAATATGAATAGATCCATCTGTTGAGGTAACTAAAACAATAGGTTCATTTTCCAAAGTTGTTATGTTTAAAAACGAGTCAGATGTAGAATTTTGAATAGATTGTAAAGTTTCATTTTTAGCTATATCATGACACTAGAACATTTAAATTTTTAATTTAAAACTATACAATTTTCGTATCACCTTGCTTATAAAAAACTCCAAATCGCTAATTTAAAAGTCCATATTACGCTAAAAAAATGAATTTGATCTATTTTAGGTAGGATTGGGCACTTTTTATGTATAATATTTATAAAATTTCTCGTCTTAGAATGCTACTTTTTAAGCAAGGAAATACGAAAAAATTATTAAGTTTCTTACTATTAAAAGATGAGTCTGAGTTGATATAAATATAAGATCGTTGTTGAAAAGCGAAAATTCAAAGAAATTAATGCATTCTTTAAATTTTATTTCACCAAATAGAGAGCTTGTCTAAAAAATTAAAATTTATTAAAACTTGGTAAAAATTTTAAAAAATCTTAAATAATTGGTTAGTCGGGCTATACTTCCGCATTTTGTAATGCGTGTAAAAATGACAATAATTCCACGTTATACACTATAGCTTCATAAATAGAAGAAACTAATTGAAATTATGAAAATAGCTCATCGGATCCGTTATAATAAAAGAGAATTTTTATTTTTTTTTTCTCATTTTAAAGCGTCTTACAAGTACACATCCTAAAATCTTTTACCTTAAATATTAACATGATAAAAAAAGACAAGTCAATGAATTTTGAAATCTTTTCAATAATTAATTCAGAATATGTTTAAGCCAAACTTTAATAAGAACGCAATAAAAAAGAAGGCTCACGTTAAGAACAAACGACAAAAATCCGAAAAAACAGTTCAAATGGTTTTTAACTTCGAAAACAGAGGAAAGGTTTTGCAAGCCAACATAAATGGCGCTAGTATGCCAAAACGAGTTCGAGAAAAATATATCTTGCTGTAAGAACATTTGAAATATGCCAGTGATAAGAAAAGTCAAAACAATTTGATTACCGAACCTAAAAAGTGCGAATAATTATGATAAATCCTTTTTTGGCTAATCCGAGTAGCAAAAAATAAAAAATAACTGGTTGAAAAATATACCAAATACTAATTTATTTGAAGTCGAAATTACAATATTTTTCTCTCAGAATTTTTTTATTTTCTTTTAATTTCGATAAAGACTAGTATAGCTGGTCGCATTTTGAAATCCTAAAGTAATTATAATCTTAATTCCTTTGAAAAGCTAATTAAAAAATTTACATTTATATCGAATAAGTAAATTAAATCAGCACAAGAAACAGCTATTATTTGATTACTTATATCAAAAGTACAGTTTGTTGGCTCATATTTGAAGCAATCTCTTCCAATTAATTTTCCATTTAAATTTTTAGCTTTAAAAATAGATTAAATTTAAACAAATAATTTTTCATCGAAAAATAAAATTCAAAATTACTTAGTTGTATTTTATCGATATCCCATAATATTAAAGAATCTAAACTACACGAACACAAAAGACTTTGCTGAGACTTTTCTTTTGAAAACTTTAGACATTTTATAGGTTTTTCATGTCCATAAAGTCTAAAAGCCTGTTGAAAAAAAAATAAATAAAAATTCCCTGCTTTTAATAAGATAATAGAATATTTTACTTTTTTGTTTTTTTTGTTGTATTCAAGAATTTCAATTGAATTAAAGTCAATAATAAATGAGAGAAAGTTTTCACTAAATGCCAAAACCGGACCAATTTTTGAATTTAATTGAGCATTTTCTGGCGCAATTTTACAAATTTGAGTTAACATTCCAATTTTCAACAAAAACTTCAAATTTTGTTTTTTAAAGTTTAGAGAAAAAAACATACATACGATCGAATTATATTAGAGGAAAACATTAATGCTTTTTTTTTCAATTAAAATAATAACCATGGAAATTAAAGGTTTTTTCAATGTTTAAAATTTTGTCTATTTAAGGAGAAGATTAGATCAATTGAAAATTTAATATTTAAAAAAAAAATTAGAAAAATTCTTTTAAAATTTTTATTTATTGTTATAAAATTTAAATATGAAAAAAAAAACATTAAATAGTTTAAATTATTCAAATCCTGGATTTATCCTAAATTGACCTTAAATACATAAAAAAAAATTTTAGTTTAAATTACATTTTAAAATATAAATTCTCTAATTCATTAATCCTAAGATATTTTGCATGTTGTTTCGGTTGTAAAATTTGTATAAAATGATGCGGCACCAGTTAAATTTGAGCAATTTAATAAGTGTTCGATGCAAACACGCGACAAATAAGCAGTTGTTCCAGTTGTAATTGACGGTCTTTCATTAAAAAAAGCCATCTTTGAGGATTTTGGCAGTTTTTTGTCTATACAATAAAGCTCAATTGCTTGATTAACCATTTTATCTACTTCAATAACCCTTGTAAATTGTATCTCTGGGTTACGACAAAGTATTGTGTATATTATGACAAACATTTCAACGACTATTTGTCTAAAAACTGGCTCATCAATCTCGCTTAGCATTTCTTCTATTTTTATTGAAAAATTCAATTCATAATCCGTCATATCCGATAGGGTTGGTTGCTTCAAAAAAAAAATGAAACAAATTTAATTATCGATAATTAAAATAGATTAAAAAAATAATTAAATTGCTCTTACTACAAGATAACTCAAGAAAAAAGCAGAATATTATTCTTAAAAAGTTTTAAAATTGTCGAATTCTCTTAAGAATCTTATTCTGTTTTTTTCTTGAGTTATCTTATGGGAAGATTATCTTTGAAATCTAAAATCGTATCATAACTTGGTGGAATCTTAAAAGATTCCTGTCTGCAATTACAAGAATGTGACATGTTTTTTTCTTAAATAAGAATCAATTTATGGACCCTACTTAAAAAATTTTTATTATCACCTCTTTGTCACAAATAATAATAAAATAAGATGTTTTCAAAACTTTATAGTATAGCATAACTCAATATTAAAATAAAAGCAGTCTAAATTTAATGACTGTAAAGATCATGGAAATTAGTGAATAGAAATGAACTTCACAGTACCAATAAAACAATAAAATTATGAAAATATCCAGTTATTGATTTGAAAAAAATAAAAAAAAGGTCATCTTTTCAATTATATCGAAAAATAGATCTTATATATTATTCGTTGTACTTTCTTATTTTGTTTTTTCACTTTAAACAATTCAAAGTCTTAAAATTATTAGAAGAGAATCTTGGATAATGCTCTTTGCCAAAATAAAGATATTTTTTTGACAGGATCAATAGCTTCTAAGAATTTAAAGCTTATAAAAATCCAACCACGTATGAATCTCGTTATTGCGCGGTACTACGGTATATGTTATTTCATTTCTAACTCTACGCATTTAAAGGTTGCAATTTTTTTTGGGACTAGTCAATTTTGAACCCACGTAAACTCAAAATTTCAAAATTAACAGTAGTTTATACCTTTTAAAATTATACCTTGATCTTTTATTCGGTCTATCGACAAAAGGATCTTAATTTTTCAGTGTGTAATATAATGTAATAAATTTTTAATTTTTTTTAAATTTTTTTAATTTTTTAAGTTATTGAGCTGAGTTATCTAGAAAGTTGGTAAAAATAAAGGATGATTTTAGGTTTTTCAATTGTTTTTGATTTCTTATTTCTTGTAATTTTACAAGTATCTTAACTGCTTTCGACTAAGGTACATAAGAATTCAAATATTAAATTATAAAAATCCTTATCAAAAATAGACTATTGGAAAATAAAAGAGTTTATTTAGTGAAATTAATTAACTTACTTGCGGTAGATGGTAATCGAAAATTTTGATACCCATCGGTGATTTATTAAGTATATACCAAGCTTGTTCGTAAAAATTCAATGGTACTCTATTTAATGAGCCATCCAATTGTCTTTTTTGATATACAGTTCTATCTTGATTACAATTACATGTAAGAATATAATTAAGTAATTGTTTAATTTGATTAGGCGAGAGATCATATATTTCTGGTGTCTCTTCACTATCATTATCATTCATTCTAGAAGTCTCTAATTCCTGCTTCATTACCTCAACAATCCAACCCAAACGTAACTTCATAATACCATTAAAAATTTCCGGTGATGTTGAAATATATTTACTTATATTTATAATTAATTCTTGTATCAAAACAGCTTGATATATATCATGAGGAAATATTTTATCATATAAAATTTGTTTAATTTTGTCTGGTGTCAATGGTTTATTTATTTCGACTTCATCGTTACCGAAGACACCTAAAGTAATTATTTTACCTCGAACTAAAATGTTTGTGATCGATGGAGCTAAACTGTCTACAGTTTTATGCAGAATACTCGTACAATATCGAACTGTACGCCAGCTTTGAGAATTAGCTGCATCGCTAGCCAATTGATTGAACATTTCTTCTATAGTTTGATCTTGTATTTGTAATTTCATTCCAAAACGATTAGTCAATTCGTGCATTATAAGTGCTTTAACAAAGCGACTTGTTGTTGAATGCAACAAATTTATCAACTCGTTTAAATTAAGTTTAGCGTAATCCTCTATCTTAATACTATAATCTTCAATTGGATTCATAGCTTTAGGGATCTCACTAAGACTTTTGTATTGAGAATTATCACTTTCTAGCTCTTTTAAGGCTAAAAATTCAAAAGTGTCTGTGTCTTCGTCTAAAAAGTCCAAATGCTCTAAACAAGCCGATGTTATTAAAGTCTGTAAACGCTCTAGTCTAACAGGTACACCATTTACTTGACCTTGTTTAAATTGAGACAGTAATTCTAAAAGTTCATTTCGCTGAGGACCTCGTAAATTTTGTTCTCTTATCAAAAATAAATATATTGGTCGGCCCTGTAATTTCCAACATTTCGACAAAAATTCTAAATCATTTCGTACGTCATCAAGCAAAAGGCTCAGATCTGATGACATATAAAAATCATTAGTTTCAAATGTTAAAGGATAGCAAAGAACTGTTTGAGAACATATTCTATAAAGCTTAGATGTACCTAAAACACCTATAGGACGATTCGGGCGTCTAAAAAAAATAAGCTCAAATTCGATTCATATTCAAATTAGGACAAAAAAATGTGGTACCCTGATAATTTAAGTTTAGTATTGTACCCAAGGTGTTCATATGCTTTAACTAATTCACTCGGTGGCCATATTTCAATCGGTTCTATTTGATGTGGTGTTTGAGATTGAATACCATAATTAGCTAACATTTGTTGGAGACGAACACTTTCAGCTATGCAGCATATATGAACTGTTAAGTCTGAATAGAATCCCTTGAAGGAAAATTTTTTAAATATTAAAACAGCTTAATATTTTTTAATTAGAAAAAAAAGCATATCATTTAATATTTTTGATTGTATTGTTGCTCAGACAGTCATTTGTCAGTCAGAGAAAAGTTGAAATTCGTTAGTCTCAGTAAACTGTCAGTCTGATTCTTTAAGTTCTTTAGCAGGCAAAAAAAAGGGTCTGACCGATTTTTTAAAACTTCTCTGATAACAAATGTTAAAGTCTTAAGTTAAAAATAGTTTAGTGGAAAATTGACACAGCATCTTATTTGACCGGAAAATTAAATCATAATCGAGTATTTATTTACACTGTAGAAAATAAAAGCGACTATAATAGATATAAACGACACTTTTCAAAAGCGCCTAGATTTTAAAAGCGTCTAAAAATTGAATTTTTAAACAATTTTTTGGAAAAACTAGACACTTTTTTTTAGCCGTCAAAAAAATTAGTCGTTTTTAAAGAAAAAGGTGTCTAACTAAAAAACGGCTAAAAAAAAGTGTCTTGTTTTAAAAAAAATCGAAATTTTGCAATGAAAAATTTAAAACTAGTCGCTTTTAAATTAGGCACTTTTAATTTTAGACGTTTTTTTTTTAAGACATGACTAAATAAAAGCGCCTTAAAAATAGTGTCTACTAAAAGCGTCTTGAAAACTCTCCAAGATGACGTCTAGTTGTAGCGCCTAAAAATGGTGTCTTAGTCGCTTTTATTTTTTACAGTGTAGTTTTACTTAAACTAACAAAGCCATAATATTTTCCGTAACGGGTACTTTTTTCCCTAAAATTTGGACCAGGGAAAAAGTACCCCTAACCAATATTTTCATTAAGATTAGATATTTTCTTTTTTATCAAAATATTAAAAACTATTAACAGTGATTATAACAGTGTCTATAAAAAGGATGAAATTGAAGAAAACAAAAAAAAAGTGAAAAATTTAGCAAATACAATGATTTTTCTTTTCTTGAGTACTCATCGAAATTAGATAAAAAAAAAATTTTTTCTAAAAAATAATTAAAATAAGTCATTCTGCAGTTCTATCAATTTTATGTCGTAGCGTAGCCGTAGCGTACCGTACCTCAGCGTACCGTAGCGTAGCGTACCGTACCAGCGTACCATCGTACCGTAGCGTACCACCGTACCGTACCAGCGTACCGTAGCGTACCACCGTACCGTACCGTACCAGCGTATATGAGATAAAAATTTTGTGAATTCACTTTAAAAAAAAATAAATAAAAAATTCAGAACATTATATATTTTTTTTGATTTAACTAGTTTTTCTTTAATATTTTAATAGGTTAAAAAATTTTTACTTAAAATCTGACTTTTTTTTTAAAATCGTTTTCAAAAAAAATAATGAAAAAATTTTTTTGAAAATAAACAAATTTTTTATGGAAATTTCTTTTTACCAAAATTGAGATTTTCAAAAATTATTTCACTAAAAATTTTTATAATGTTCTGAATTTTTTATTTATTTTTTTTTAAAGTGAATTCACAAAATTTTAATCTCATATACGCTGGTACGCTACGGTACGGTGGTACGCTTCGCTACGGTACGGTGGTACGCTACGCTACGGTACGCTGGTACGGTACGCTACGGTACGGCTACGACATAAAATTGATAGAACTGCAGTATTATATACCTTTCAAATTGACTTATATATCATCAGGTATTATTTCGAAAATAAATTGATATTCAAAGGACGTTCTATCATCATTGAAATTTTAAAATTTTTTTTAAATTTAAGCTTTGTTAACTGAAGAGCAATCTTTTTATGTTTTATTCACTTTATTTACCTTTTTGTCAATTTTTTATGTATTTTTCAACCTCATCCCTATTAAAGACATAAAATTTTGACTCATTCTTACAAAAACTAAATCAATATATATTTAAAATTAGTGTTTTATATATAAACTTAAGCTAATGTGCTGAAGTGCTATGAAAAATTGCATTATACTTGGTGAAACGTTAAGCAATTATCTAGGTTTCCGTTAGCTTTCGAATGCATTTCGACGTTATTTTAATTTTTTGATTTTATTTTTAATATATTTATTGATTAAAAATTTAATCTATTTCTAGAAAATTTGTAAACCTGTAATTTGATTTCATGTTTATACTGATATTCTATCAATTTATTTTTCGTAGCTTAGTCTTCGACAGCAACTCACAATAAAGTACCGATACGTCAATTTTTTTTTTAAAAAGTCAACATCTATTTAGAAAATTTTAAAAAATTTCAAAAGTGTTACTGATAATTTTACAAAATACTAAAATTTAATTAATTAAAAACAAGTAACCATGCCTATCGAACCAAAACTAAAGCATAACACTCTATTTCAAACATTTATAACAACTTTATATACAAAAAAAACTTACGTTTCTGTTTGGAACCTTTATTTTTTTAAAGGAAAATATTTATTAAGAAAACATGTCTATATTCCTCTTTTCTTATTTTTATCTAAAGTGTAAAACTTACTTTAAAAGTTGAGTATCGTTTTGATTGACGTGGTCTTTCAGACGGTTGTAGATAACGTCTTATTGGATCCAAGTCTTGAATTAACAATACTTTCTCAACTTAAAAGAAAATGGAATTTATTTAAATTAAAAACACTTCATTTTAAATAACTAATTATACCTAAAAGTTGGCAAATAAACCAAAGCGATTGAGACCACAAATGAGAAGAATTTTTTTCCAATTCTGGGCTGGGTACTTTTTCCTGACTACCTGGATTCGATCGCTCAAATTCAAGGTATTCTAATGGAACATAATAATAATATGGCAAAATAGGTCCTTTATTTGTATTCCTCAATAATCTTTGAATTGAATTATAGTATTTTTTTGCTTCTTCTAAATTATTCGAAAATATGGCATTAATTAACATATAGCAGAAAAAAATAGGATATTCATTTTCAACTCCATCGAAATTTTTCACCTCTGATGCCTCGTAAAATGGTTTTGTTGTATCTTCTAGTAAATGATTAGCTCCATCACGTAGAAATCGTTTAAAACCATAATTTCCTTTAAGACGTCTTAAACATTTATTTACCGTTTTGCTTATTAAACTAGGATCATGAACTGCAAATGCTGGAAAACCTATGGTTGATAATAGAGCCACACTGGTATTCTTAGAACTAGATTCTCTTGGCAAAAGAGTTTCCAATGTTGTTCTATTACGGTTATGAGCGTCTATATCAACATAGACTACAGACCAACTACAACCATTGTCGCCATATAAATTAAAACCATTCATTGATTCCAAAGCTGCTTTAGCCATGCCAATAGAACTAGCATTTAGTTCACATTCATTATTATTATATTTGGTGCCTCTTTCGAACATACCATAGTCCGGTGTGCGATATGCTCTTTCAATATAAAACACTAGTCCTTGAATAAAATTCACTTCGTCAGTCGAAAATATAATCTTAAAATAATTTAAATATATTCAAATTTATTATGAATAATAGGTTTAAAATGGCCCTAAATTCGAAGCGGTAAAAACTATTTTGGCAATATAATACAGTAAAGTCTCTTTTTTAAAGTTTATACGGTTTTATGTGGCTAAAAAGTTACTTAAGTCAAATTTAAAAAATTTTTAGAAAAACTTTGGAATTATGTAAAACTGTGGAGATGGAAGATGAATAAACAGAAGAAATAATTATGAATGGGAATGGTTACGAAAGCTTTCAGAGATGGCGGATCGCCAAATCCCACGAACTGATGGTGCTAGGACTCATGTTTTTATCTGTATGAAGAATTTAGCCGACAACAATTGGCTATTGAACATACTTGATCGATTCAATTTTAAAGGATTTTCTCAAAATTAAACTCATCATGTGAAGTCGAAAGAAATGAAATAATACAACGTTAAATTACTCGATAAAAAAAAACAATCATTTAAAGAGTTTATAATTAACTTTAAATGAAATAAAAAATTGTAAAATGTTGCTTTAAAAACAAAAATTCAGAGTTGGAATCAGTTACATGAAATTCAGTTATCAGTCAGTTTCAGTTAATCAGATTTTTTAATTTTCAGTTATCAGTCAGTATCGGTTATTTAGAAATCAGTTATTAGTCAGTTTCAGTTTTTTAGTACCTTTCAAAAATCAGTTAAATTCAGTTATTTAAAAGAAAAACGAAACTATTATTTTATTGGAAATATTTAAAAAAATAAACGTTTCATGGTTTTTTATATGAATTTTTTTTAATTTTTGAAAACATTAAATTTGACAAATTTTTACAGATAAATTCACTACCAACGTTTTTTTTATTCTGAGTTCTAAATTTTGTAACTCAGAGAAGTCTAAAAAATGATTCTAAGTTAAAGTTCTAAGTTAGAAAATTTTAAAGATTTCTTTCTATGGCTATTTTATTTATATTTTGAAATATTTCTTTTATTTAAAAAAAGACCAAAATTTTGTCAGTTAAAATCAGTAACTGGCAGTTTTTAGAAATCAGTAATCAGTTAGTTTCAGTTTAACTGATAACTGAAATTAACTGAAACTGTTCAGTTAATCAGTTTCAGTTTCCCAACTCTGCAAAAATTCTTCCGGTATCTGGCTAACACAACAATCAAAAGCTCATTGATTGACCTCATATGTTATTTAAGGTATGATGCTACGTCTACGTATGGTACCTTGCATTGAAAACTTAGATTTAGATTTAAAAAAGGTTTCAAAGAAAAGCAAGTTATTAAAAACAATAAAATACAGATCCTTTAATTCAGGTCAGAAAATCATGAACTTATAAACAAAATTATTCGAATTCATTCTAATATTAAAAGAAAATAGTCGAATTAAACCAATAAATAAAATTAAAAATTTATATACTTGAAGACCAGATGTTATCATCTGAGCCAAAGTAACTAGATATAGAGATATACAGTCGATTTGTAAATGTCCATAATAGGGGTCATTAATTTCATCTCCAGTTATAATATCAAATTTAGTATGCAAAGCATTCTCAGTTGATTGATTTAGCTTATATTTCTCTAATTTAAATGCTTGTCTCATCCAACAAAATAAAATACCCCTCATCGCTTTCACAGCCACTTGGCCTAATAAATGAGTCCTGCCATTATCGCTATCAACTTTAATATAACATTGCCTCAAAGCCCATACACTTTTAGCACAATAAGTAGTATCTCTAACATGTCCGACATTTGAAGTCTTACAATCAGTGAATACTGGAAATAAACCGGTTGTTGGACTCTGATACTGTATTATATTTCTATAAATTTGTTTGTAATATTGATCTAATGTATCGTACAAATTACGTAATTTGATTGATTCATTTTGAATTGAGGACTCATTATTGTCACTAATGGATGAATTACTAGTCAAATTAGCAAAATTAGTTGATTTGTTTAGGCTTTCATTAAAATCGTCAGGATTTCCTTGATTTTGTTTAGCTAAGCCAATTCTAGTTGAGTTAATATAATTTATATAGTTAATTTCACTTATGCTAGGCCGAACTGCACAGCTATTTGTACTATTTTTTGAACTGCCGTCAACTGCAGAAGTCTCAAAAAGCATATTTTCTAACGAGAAGCTTTTTTAAAAAAAAACTTCTTAGAATAAAATAATTTTAAAGGATTTTTAAGTCCTCGTGATTTTAAAAGTAAAATATGAAAACAAATAATGGTTTTATAATTTTATTTATAAATTAATAAATTGTCTAAATTTGGACTTTTATGTCTGTTAAAGAGTAAAGTATCTAAGAGCACCCAAAATAATAACTAAAACAGTAAGTAAAGAGCCAGCTATGTAACGAATGGTATCGGCTTTGAATGCTTCAAGTAATGCTTTGACATTTGATATTTCTGTATCAATACGGCTGTCGAGTTTGTGAAGTCGGTTGGAGGCATCATGAAGCTTAAATTAAAAAATTTTTAAAATCATTTACTGTTTCTTTAAGCCTTTAGTTTTACTTACCAATTCATTTGATCGACTTTTTTCGAGGTTTATGTCTAAGGTAAATCCACCTTTAAGTTTTATAATTTCGTCCTTAAATTTAGACAAATAACTATAAAAAAATTAATTACCCAAAGCATTTATGATCTAAACTTACATTTAAAAGGTCTCGGAAATTTTTAAGTTCCAAAGCTAATTTCTAAACTCGTTGAATAGTTTTTAGTCTCAAAATTCAAAATTTAATTTTTTTTTAAAGTTACTTCATTTTCATTTCTCAATGTTGAAAATTCACTTTTTTCCAAAATAATCATATCTTTTTTAAGAGACCCTATATGAATCATTACTTGTTGTATTGATAGTTCCTAATAAATAAAGAAAATATTAGCAGAGGATTGATGACAAAATTCTTTTTAAATTGGAAACTATCAAAATTAACAATTATTCTCTTTCAAAGATAGGAAAAATCTGTTATTTTGATTGAAGTTAAAGAGTCAACAAGTTTCTAGTCTTTTAGACTTTTTCTTCAAGATTCCAAAAGTAATTATTTCACTTATAATTCGGTAAATTTATTTTTTGTTTTTTGGCATTATCTTTAACATTTTTTGATACCGTTTACGGACTTTAGGGTACCAAAATTCCGTTTCGATTTTCCGTACTTTAGGGAAACCTTCCGCGTCTCATATCAGGTTAATATAAAAAGCAAAGAAAATTGTTTCCTAAAATCTTTCAAATAAATTTTTTAATTTTTAAATGATATTTTTTAACTTAGTATTTTAGAATAAATTAAAAGTTTCACTAAATTTTAACAATTGGAGTTAATTGCTTTATTTAAAAAAAAAAGTTTACCGGATCCCTTATGAAATTCAGCTTTATGTAACCGTGCAATTCGGGTTTAGATATTTTGCATATTGGTTCATTAGACTTAGTTGATTAATAGAAATTAATATTTTTACGCGACTTGGACATTTTTTAATCCGGTACTATCCTTTAAATTTCATTTTTAATTTCAAAGCTTTGTATATGCTGTTTCAAATTTACAAAAAAACTTAAATTTTTTCATGGAGAATATAAAGAAAAAATATAAATCACATAACAACCAGAAAAATTGCAAAAAAAAGCCAAAACTTTTTTTTGCAATTGTTGCAATTAGTCAAAGATCAGAAACATGGAACGAAGTTAATTTAGATTGTAAACTTAAAAAACTTTGAGTTTAATGAATTTTTTTAATTAAAAAATTACAGAAAGACGAATTAGGTCGCTTTGAAAAGGAGCAAGGCGACGCTTACTTGTAGACAAAAAATATCGAAAATTTGAAATGCGTCTAGAGGTTTTTTTTTTAAAATAATTTCAGAATGATACTAGAGACAGCAGATCTATAAAAATTAATAGTAAAAATTTTTTAAATTAGGACATACTTGACCTGTCTTGGTAACGCAATCTTTTTTAATATCTTGTGAAATAAAATTGACTATTTCTTTAAATAAAACACACAATTGCTCGGCTTGATGTTGAGTAAACCCACTATCCATCAAATTACTAACAAACAAATGTGTGTCAAAATAACTTCGTTCAGCAATAATATTAAGTGATTTTTTTGTCGATAACGATTCATATACACTTTTTGTTGGATCTTTTCATTTTTCAACAAAAAAAAAAACTAAAAGCATTTCCTAGATTAACAAAATTTTAATCATTAAACAAACTTTCTGAAGGCGTAGCGTCATCTTTTAGACCCGATGAATCGACTTGATTGCATCTTACAAAATTTCGATTCAAATTTTTATTATTTAAATTTAAACAACTTTTTTTGTATAAGGATAAATTTCTATTATGTATGCTAAATTTATTTGTTAAGGTATTTATTTTCGTAAATTTCAAGCATGTAGTTGAAATTGCAGTAAGCTTCATTCTTGAGGCTAAAAAGATATTAGAAAAAGCTTTGCTTTCAGTTTAAAGCTTTCGATTCTAATTTATTTACGTTCTAGTATTTTTAAAATTAATAAAATTATAATTAATTTAGAGTTGTAATTTCAAGGCAAATAAAATTTAATTGATACAAAAAATTTGATAATTAATTTTAGAAAAAAAAATTCTAATTAAGTGAACTTTCAAACAAAAATAATAAATAATCTTATTCAATATTTCAAATTTTAATATTATAATTTGCAATCTTAGAAATTCTTGTGTTTCATATATAGAGGAGTTTTTTTCCAATTATTCATATTAAGAAAATTCTGTATTTGATTTATGAAATATTTAATTTAGCCTTTTGTTTAGTCTCAAATGTTTTTTTTGAGTTAATTCAAATTTTTTTAAAATAAAAAACGATTGATCAAAAGTTATTTGTATTACTTAGCTTAAACTGTGAACTAGAATTTAATCTAAGTAGAACTCTAGTGACCTCAATTATCTATCTTAATTTCTATTTCATAAAAACATCAAGCTTTGAAGCTGTTCACATTTTTCGAATCGATTATTTCTTTCGATTTCTTACTGCATATATAAATAAGTTAAAGAAGCGTGCCGGATTTCTTATGTGAATCGGTCTTATAATGAAACCATGCAAGTAGCGTTTAGATATTTTGTAATTAAGTTATCTATTGTTGAATAATTAATCGATACAGTGTATTCCCGATTTTATGTATCTTCGAATTTATGAAGTTAAAAAACTTCAACCTTTTGAACTCATGCTTATGTAAAAGTATGGAATATGGTTTCAGATTTTATGAACTATCAATTATGTGTACTAAATATTGCTTTACAACCGAGATTCATAAAATCGGGGATACACTGTATTAGTATGTTTTTACACTACTTGGCGTGACCAATTTATACCATACCAGGCTAAACTTTAACCTTTGTTAATAGATAATTCACTTTTACTCAAATTTTTAATAGGTAATTAAATTAAATTTTTATAATTTATTTTATCTCAAAAACTTGCAAAAACTTTGAAAAAAATAGGATGAAGATGAAGTAGAACTAGAGAGGAGTAAAGAAACTTTATAATCTCAGCACTATAATTTCCCCATTTTCTAAATAATTCTGTTTATAGATTATATACATTAGTATTACTTTTGTACCGCATCCCCTTTATTTTTAATGCAGCGTTAATACTCGAAAATTCTTTTTTTGCATAGGCTCTAAGTACTATCTACTCCATATTAAAGTGTCATTTTAAAAGCCTGCTCTAATTTCGAGTTAAGGCGCTGCAATATTTGACAGGTTTTAACTTTTTTCAAAATTTATTCTTTTTAAAAATAAGTTATTTTTCTTATTTTTGAACATTTTGGTCTTTGTCTTTTTATTTTTTGAAATTCTAAATCCTTTTTTTATCTTACCAAATCATAGATTAATAAAAATTAAAATAACTGAAATGTCTCCTTATCGTTTAGTTGTCAATAGCTTCTTTCCCGACGCCAAAATTTTTAATTATATTATTAAAATTAGAATCGAATAAATTTTTGATTGTTTTTCATATTTAATTCGGAGCTTAGACCTTTTTTTTAAATCAATTTATTTTTTTTCATCCATATTCCCTTGCTTTTTAATTCAGCAATTAACAAATTAAAAAATTTTAAAATCAATTTTAAAATTTTTTTTTAAATAATGCTCGTCCTTAATAATAGATGCAGCATCAACATATATTTTTCAATTAAACGTGC
This sequence comes from Brachionus calyciflorus, assembly GCA_002922825.1. NCBI lineage: Eukaryota > Metazoa > Rotifera > Eurotatoria > Ploima > Brachionidae > Brachionus > Brachionus calyciflorus. The sequence continues at coordinate 369,866 of NTPY01000275.1, forward strand.
GACATTCTTTTGTTTTAAAAGCCGCACTTAAAACCAAAGGATCTGATAAACGCATCGGTTAATTAATTATTTGTGTGGTGGGGTATGGGTTTAAGTTCACACTACTGCCACAATAAAAACATTAACAAATTAAAAAAAAAAATCTTTCCTAAGTTTTTATTATTTTGAATTGTCGGGTTATCGAAAATCCGCAAAGTATAAACCGAACTTTTTTTTTCGTTCCCGATGAGTTCGGATTAAGGTGAGTCGACTTTATCTATGTATCAAAAATACAGAATTTAAAAAAATGTATTTAAAGATAAAGTTAACTAAACCAACTTAAATATTTTCAAATACATGGTGGTCAACTTTTAGCTAAGTTAATTGAGCTACCGAGCCTTCGAACCGATGTCTATTGACAATCAAGTGATCAAGAACACTAAGAATATTTTCAAAAAAATTAAAGATAATTTTAAATACAATTTATTGAAAAAAAATTTATTTAAAAAAAATTCAATTGATTCATAGGTCTAACAGTAAAATTTGGAGTATCCGAATCATCAATAGTCAATGCATATTCTGGCGATTTATCATAAAAATTGTGAATAACTTTAATTTTATTATTTAATTTATATAAAACAATTTGAAATCTACTTAACCAAACTGAGTGTACACCATAAGCAATAATTCTTTTAAATTGAGTATCCTCTTGATCAATAAGATCTTTTTGACTTAACTTATCACGATTTGCAATAATTGATTTACAAACAAATTTACCATCTCTTTCAATAGTCATTTCAAATTTGCCGTCCTTGCGAATTATTTTTTCACCATTTAACATATATTCACCAACACTTAAATAACTAGGATACTTTATAAAACTAATCAGACACTCAGGTAAAAATATTTTCGATTCATTTTGATTTATTCTTTCAATTCGCTCATTTGAATGACTTAACAAATTTCTTAACTCTAGTCTACATAGATTTTTTAGTCTACTTGGAGATGGTTTAATACACAAAACATCATAAATTGTATAAGCTAATTCCTTATTGTCATAAGGCACATACATTAACGAATGACCAACATGTACTTTTCCGAATAAATTTGGAACTTTTGTCGGATGTTCATAAGCAATCCAATCATTTTGATAATATTTAGGGTTCTCAGAGTCAAAACCAGTTCGTCCAAAATAAAAATACTCATTGCTAACTCTGTCCACACAACCTCTAAGAGCATACTTAGGAATTTTATTTTCATTTGTAGTTATCCATTGATACGAATTAGGATCTTCAATAGACAAAACTAAGAAATTTTTTTTAATTTCTATAACACCTGAATTATGAGCTACATTTAGCTGCCATTGTTTAGTTTCCGGATTCAAAAATATAGTTCCAATAATTTCTAAATTTAATTCATTCTGTTCGTTTTCTCGAGCATTATTGTCATGATAATAGTAATGATAATTATTTAATCTAACTCCTTCTTCTAAATCGTGCTGAATGGTCTTGCCAACATAAAAACGGTTACGATTATTTTCATTCGATATAAACGGATGAATTTGCTTGCCTTTACTTAAAAGATCTTCAAATTTGGTCTTGCTTAACCATTTTATTTGTTTAAATGTAAGTTTATGATCAATTTCTTGTATACTTGGTGCCTCTATATATTCCATAGCTATTTTTATAGCTCTTTATATTTTTTTCGTTTAAAATAAGCAAAAATTATGACTAAAACTTTATCATATTTTCCTTTTTCTTTCTATTTATTTTTAGCTTTAGCATTTTTTACTTTTCATAATAAATTTAAAATAATTTGTTGGTTATTTTCATAAACTATTTTTTTCCTTGCATAAGCCTAAAAAGAGCAAAGGCTATTTGCCTGAGCCTGACTGATTAAATAAAAAAGCTTGATTGACAAAAAGGCGTATTGATAGCATGGGAAATGAAATTGTGCGAATTTTTTTTTTTAAAGAAACTTATTCGCACAAATGTCTTTTTCTCGCGTAATCTATAGAATGAAAATCTAATCAATCAGAGAAATTTTCTATAAAAATGATTCAAAATCTTTTTAATTAATTAATTATTGTTGAAAATTTTTGAGAATAAAATGTTAAGTTTAAGTTTATTTTTGGTTTCTTTAGCGTTTTCAGCAGCTAAAGCTGGTAATTCATACTTTATAAAGTGGTCATTTGATTTGAGGATTTAGTAACATGGGATTGAATTTTAATAAACGAAAAAAAAAATAAAGCAGAATAGATACAAATATTGTATCGTCTAAATTTAACTTCAAAAATTTTTCGGCAATATATTGGCAGTTCTTAATAATATAAAAATATGTTTTAAGATTTTGCTTTTTTGAAAGTTTAAGGATTAAAAGTTTAAAAAATTGTTTCTCACCTCAAGTTCTTTCCTCTGTTATTGAACTTCCTCGCTTCAGGTTCTTTTCTAAAACGCTAAATAAGTATTGAAATGAAATTCTCCATGTTTAGAAGTATTTCCCACTTTTTCTTTTTAGTTAATTTAATTTTGAATTGTAATATTATTCCTCAAAATTGTATTAATTTTGTGACTAGAATGAAAAAGAGAATGAGAAAAGTGGAGAAAAGATTTTTCTTGATAAAACTGTTTATTGTTTCAAAAATTTTTTGCTGTGGGTAGCAGTTATGTTATTGTGGGTACTAGGTAGACCCATTTCAAAATTCCTAGTTAAATATAAATAATTTTCGTAAATTGATTTCAATTCCATAAATTACAATTACTCTTTGATTTCTTCTTTAATTTTTAATATTACAAAATTCTTAAATCAAATAACCACTTAAAACTTTTAATAGTCACTTAAATCAGTTAATTTTTTTAGCATGTCCAACAATCGTGAGTCGGGCTGAATGGGGAGCCCGTGCTCCAACTGGCAGTAGTGCGATGGCAAATCCAGTACCATATGTAGTCATTCATCATGGAGCTAGTGCAGCTTGTACTACTAAAAGCTCATGTATAAGTATTGTCAAAGGTTATCAAAACTTACACATGGACACTAATGGGTGGGCTGATATTGGCTATTCGTTTATTGTTGGCGAAGATGGTAATGTCTATGAAGGTAGAGGATGGAGTAAAGTAGGTGCTCATGCTCCAGGATTCAATTCAAATTCAATTGGTATTTGTGTAATTGGTGATTTTACCTCAAGAAATCCGAATTCTTTGGCTATTAGTGCCGTCAAAGATCTTATTCAATGTGGTGTTGATTTAGGTAAAATAAAATCAACTTATTCCCTTAGAGGTCATCGTGATTCATCTGCTACTGCTTGTCCAGGAAATACTTTTTACAATTTGATTAAAACATGGCCTGCATATGGAGTTTAATTTTAAATTAAATAGGAAAAGAAAAATTTATTTATTTTGTTTTTTAAATCCAAAAAAAAATAAAAGATGTTTTTAAACATTTATATCTCTTCTGTATTTTTTCATTAATTCAAAAGTTCTTTGAAAAGTTTCAGATAAAACTTCTGGTGTAGCTGAGCGTAAATTTGGTAGAACACTATCAAACGATTTATTCCATGCTTTTAAAGGAATAATTAACTCTTTATGCATAAAATCCATTAGATCTTTGTCATTATTAGTTTCAGCAAAATTGTATATTTCTTGTATTAAGTTAGCCAAATGACTGTCTTCTTTATGAATGTATTCCATTGTTTGTACTGGTGTACCATAATTTATGTGCTGGGGCGGCTCAATTTCTTCAAATTTAGTATTTCCACCAATTTTAGAAATGTAACCATTAACTTTATCAGCGCTTTTTAATAAATCACCAGAACACCATTCATAAAAATCAGCCATGCCGTAGTTATCCTCGACTTCTTTTCGAAAATAAATCGACAAAGCTTTACATATTTCGTTGAAATTACGCAAATAGTTAACCAAACGACGTAGTTGGTACTCTACGCTCTGTTTATGTGTCTCAGACATTTCCAAATTTTTTTTTATTAAATTCAATTAAAACAAAAGATGATGAAATAGGACCCTTAAGTATTTAAAGATTTAGGATAAAAATATATTTTTCGTGCAAAAAATATTTTCAAAAAGATTGGCCAACATTTTTTTCAAATAAAAAAAAAGTTATTTTTAGTTTAACAGTTAAACCTTTAATTACATATCTAAAAATAAATATAATCTTGAAAATAAAACAATATATATAGTTAATTTTTACTGAAATTACGCCAAGGACTGATTTTATTCTGAAAGAACAAGATCCTCTCATTTTATCCGAATTTTTCTTCAATGGCGTGATCTTTTTTTAAAAGCTATAGGAGCAAATTTGAAAAACTTAAAAAAATATATTATTAAATTAAAAAAAACCATAAACACCATAAACAATCTCTTTAAAAACTTCTAAAAGTTTTATAACATTTCCGGAAGTTAAAATACGCTAAAAAAAATACCGTTATATTACGGTTTAAACGCCGTTAATGAGGAATCATAATTAGAATTGGGAATCGATTAGCTAAGCATAAAATCAACTCGATTTTGATTTAATAAATCGGCTAAAATCGATTTTAAAAAATAGTAAATAGATTAGAATCGATTAGATTAATCAAAACCGGTAACACCAAAAAATTTGATACAAAAAAACGCCGTTTTTCAGCGTGAAAATCGCTGACGATGGAACCCGTTTTAACGGCGTTTTTTCAACGTTTTTTAATTTCCAAGTTAATTAAAAATTAAATATTCCTAGAAGACAAAAGAAAAGCTTCTTATCAATTTTTTTAATTATTTCTTGAATAAAAAAAAACTAAAATTTTATATAAATATTAGTTGCTTAAAAAAATATTTTTTAAAATTAAAAAAAAAAGTTTAAAAAAAATGAGTGAAGGCTTTGTAGGTGCCAAGATAGGCAAATTAAAACTAAAAGGAGAATCTAGTTCATCATCTAAAGAGAAATCAAAAAAAAGTAAAAAACGAAAATCTGATACATCATCGAGTTCCGATTTTCGTAAAGCAGATGAGCTAGCTCATGGTGGCGGATGGTTAATAGAAAATTTTGATCAAATAACAGGTTCCATATTTATAGAATTTAAAGAGTTGATGTACATGCATGGTCTCGAAAATGGTGTTTTTGTAATTGGTCCTCCACATACTTCTGGTGAAGAAGCCGACCCTTGCGAATTATTCACAGCTATTAGAGTTGACGACAGTCATATAGCTCTCAAGTCAGCTTACGGAAAATATATATGTCCAAATTCACATGGTTTAATTATTGGCCGCTCTGAAGCTATATCACCTAAAGAATATTTTAAAGTTGAAATCGACTATGATTATGATGGACGTAAAATCTATCTAAAAGCAAGTAATCAAAATTATGTCCAAGTCAATAATGACGGCGATATAGTTGCTTTAAAAAGTGAAAGATCAGATTGTGAATTAACAATTCGTTCAATGAGCAAACGAGAGACCAAAGCGGCTAAGAAAGATGTACCAGAAGAAGAAAATGCAGACGATTTACGAAATGTCGAATTGAATTATGTAAAAAAATTTCAGAAATTTCAAGATAAACGTATAAAATTAAGTAAAGAGGATGTCAAAGAGTTAAATGTTGCTAAAGATACAGGTATTTTGCACGAAAAATTGCTTGATCGTAGAGAAAAAATGAAATCTGATCGATATTGTAAATAAAAAATTTCTTGTTTTTAATTTTTATTTTTATTCAAAAACTAAATGTCTAATAAATTCTAAAAAAAATCTTTTTTTTGTTATAATTTTGAATTGTATGGTAGATCCAATTTCAAATCGCTAGATTGTGGGTTAAAAAACCAATTGACTAATTTTTCATCTACTTTATCGATTGTTGGTGGATTCCATTTAGGCGTATCACCACGATCGACTAATACACATCTAACACCTTCCAAAAAATCACTTTTGAATGATGTAAACCTTAAGCATAATTGATATTCTAGTTCAAATGCTTCTTTGAGAGTTAAATTAGCTCCTAATTCTAATTGTTTCATTGTTAATTTTAATGAAGTCGGGCTCATTTTTGATAATAATTTAAATTGTTGTTTAGCCCATTCGGATCCATCTGATTCTAAGCTTTCAATTATTTGCTCTAAACTTTTTTTAGCATCAAATATTTTAGCAATATTATGGGAATCATATTCACCTTCAACATTTTCACTAAAATTACTTAAAATTTCATCTATACTTTCATAAGATAAATTATTAGATTCATAGAGTTTTTGTTCAAATGCTGGTAAATTGGTTGTTTTTACAAAATGAGTAGCTATACCGGTTCGTTTGACATCTTCACCTTTTAAGCGATTACCAGTCAAAGCTAAATAAAGTCCTATATTTCCTTTAAGACGTGGTAAGAAATGGGTGCCACCAACATCGGCTATAAATCCAATAGCCGTCTCAGGCATTGCAAATAAAGTCTTTTCAGTAGCGATTCTATATTTACCATGAACACTTAAGCCAACACCTCCACCCATAGTAACACCATTAATTAACGCTAAATAAGGCTTTGGAAAATTAGCTATTTTATAATCTAGTTTGTATTCGTTCCTAAAAAACTCGACAGCTTTATTTTGCTGTCCATTAAGACACTCTTCCCGAATTGTCTTTACATCTCCACCGGCACAAAAAGCAGTCTCGCCTGCACCTTTAACAACAACTGCTTTAATTGAGTCATCCTTTTGAATCTCATCTAGATAAGTATACATTTGTTTAGCCATTGGTAAATTAAGTGAATTCAATTGCTTGGGACGGTTTAATGTGATTAAAGCGACCTGATTAATACGCTTTAATTCAATTTCATTTGTTAATGAACTAGACATTCGTTTTATAATTTGATTAGTTAAGTTAAATTTTGTAAGCTTTAAAAGCATTCTAAATTAGAAAATTTATTTTTAATTTTTAACTTTTCTATTAGATGAGACCTTAAATCTAAAGTTTAAAAAAAAATTATAAATATTTAATTAAATTTTGATTGATTTCCGATAAGTGATGTCACATGTGTTTTTCGTTGCGCTAATTCTTTTATATTTTCAGAAAAAAAATCCCTTGAGTGGAAAAGTTTAAAAGGAAGCATTTAAAAGAACATTTTGAACAAAAAAAATTTATGGCTACTAAAACGGATGATAATTACCTGTACTTCGTAATAATTATACTAATTATTTTCAATAAAAATTAAATAATTTCAGCTATTTATTTTCAAGTAATTAATTTGGACAAAAATTTAAACCAAAACTAATTATTTTCAACATGCAGATAATATTTTCAACTCATCAAAAAATGCATACAAATACGAATTTATCCGATTGGTTAATTTCGAAAGTATACCGTAAACCTTAGAGAGAGTTTACGGTATACTTTTATTTAAAGTTTAAATTAGATTAGCCAAAGAATCCTTATTTAATTAAATTTAAAAAATTTGTTTAATAAATTAAATTAAATAAGTCGTACAGTACATCTCTGAAATAAGTTGACAAGTTTTTAAACAAATCTTAAGAGAGTCTTAAGCACCCCATGGACAATGTCTTAAGACGTCTTAAACAACTCTTAAGCAAGTTTTAAGCCAAGACTTTTTAAAATCTCTTAAGACTCTCTAGAACAAAGTCTTAAACAGACTATCAACTTATTTCAGAAATGTACTGTAAATCTATAATTGAGAACTTAAGTTTAGTTTGATACACCAAATGGTAAATTTAATTGCTTAAATTTGGAAAATATCCGTGAAGTTTGAATTTGATATTTTTCTAAATAATTTTGTCTAAATTTTTATAAAAAGAATATTGAGACTTCTTGAAAAGCAAAGCTTAAGCATCTTAAAAATCAATCCGAATTCTTGAAATAAATTTTATTAAGTCTATCTAATTACTAACTCACACACGATTTAGATAAACTAAAAATTATTTAATATAAAAAACATTTTTTTTAAAATTTCTTTTACTATATTTTCTTGGCTAATTTGATTAAACGTCAGATGATAAAAGTTTCATCAAAAAAAGTTGCAAGTTCTGATGCTGCACAATTCAGCAGGAGAATATGGTAACTTCCTATATTTGAAATCGACACTCTAGATACAAGCTACCTTTTGATATTTAAATCGCTTAACCTTAATGTAATAATTGAAAGTACAGATTAATTTGTACTTACAAAAAAATTCGTAATTAATCAACTTTTATTAAAAATTTATTTAAGAATAAATTAAACAATTAAAAAAAATTAATAAAAATTAATAAAAATATTTTTGCTGTTTAAACAATAGTCATCCATAAGCTTATTTGTTCTGGCGTTGGACAAGCGATAATTAACTGGTCCTCTTGGTTGTAGTTTTTTTGAACAATTTGTGACATGTCCAAATAGACTTGTTGCATATTATTTTTAACACGTTTCAAAATAATTTGTTCAATTTCTTTATTGGACAAGTATAGTGACATTTTTTGACTAAACATAGGCAACTTTTTTTTGATATCTTTATAATTCTCAGCAATAATATCATGTAATTTTTCTGGCTTGGCAAATGGCTGTTGACTAAGAATAACTTTGGGAGCATTCGGATCCGAATTCATGTTCAAAACAGCTTGAATTTTAATAACTAATTGTCTTATTGAGCCAAAAAAATCATCCGAAGCATTTTGAATAAAAATTTCGCATGTTTTTTTTAAATGATTGTCGACCTCACGTTTTGAATCGACCATATTTACTTTGGCCTCAAGAGTACCATTTAAAAGAAAATCCAAAAAAGCATTATCTCTATTCAAACGAAATATATTATTCTTTTTATTTATTAAACTAAAAGCAGCGTCTTTAATACGAGAAAAATCTAATTGTACCTCAGCCACTGAGAACTCATTATTAAATGGCGATATTTGCTCTCTTAAAATTAACAAATGCTTTATTAGAAAAAGCTCACTATCATTATTCGTCTTATTTTTGCGTATCATTTCCGCTGCTTTTACTAATGATTGAATACAAATGGTTAATGTTTCTTGGGCTAGGCCCTCAAATATTTTCTTATCCAAACATCTGTATAATTTCGAGAGACAAATTAATGTTCGTCTTAGAGTAGGATACCACATGCCATGTTGATCTTGAGCACTAAGTCTATCCGATGATAAACTACTTTCCGAATCACTTGATTGTGATTTTATTTTTTCGGCTATTTGTTGCATAATTTCTAATTTCTCCGGATAGGATATGTCTCCAGACGAACAATTATAATTTAGAATTTCCTCACGTATGTAAATATGAGTCCTATAGACAAATCTTTCTTGAACATCTTCTAGCATTTGTGAGCATATACCCTCGAAAGCATTTGTTGAATTATTATCTTTATTCTTATCCATTAGAATTTCTGTTTTGAGAATACTACAAAGTTCAGCTAGCGTCTCTATATGAACAACATGAATAATTATTGGTCGTAAACGATCATATAAAACTAGGCATAACTCTTCTAAAAACTGCTCGAAAAATATACTTGTTTTATTAAAAAAATTCTTGTATAATTGAGTCTCATCATTGCATAAATGTATCATAAATGAACAACTACTTCTCACTAAGGAACTTGTGTCACGCTGATATTTACTTACTAATTCATTAATAGCATTTACTACTGATTGATAAATAAATACTTTTCTTTGTTGTATATAACATTTATGACAATCGGCCAAACAATGTTCATAATCAATGAATTTTTGATTGTTTAATTCGACTCGTTGTTCCAATTGTTCCATTAAGGTCTTTATTCGACTCGAATTTATTCTAAAACGACTGTAGAACATTGTATAAGCGTTATCAGCTGAAAATTTAACCACTGGATTCGAGGACTCTTGAATTGATTGCATTATTTGATTAGTAACACTTGTCAATGAATTAATCGTATAAGTACGAACTATACTCAAAGCTTTGCGTAATACTTGTAGTACTATCTGAGTATATGATGAGCTTTCTTTGTGACTTGGCTTTAAAAATTAATTAGAAGTAAAGATAAAATTCAATAAAGAGAATGTCAAATTTTGCTTTTTATTAGCACTTATACATTGGCTTATAGATTTAGAAGCTACAAATGACATTTTCTCAGACTTTTTTTAAAATAAAAAAAAATACATTTGCTTCCAAATAGGCAAGACATTCATCGATTCGAGTCAACATCGGAATGATATACTCACAATTATTTTCAATTGTTGGTGAATTTAATTTCTTTAAATAAAAGATTTTAAAAAAAAAAATAAAAAAAAAATAGAGGGCCTTTAATAAATTTACTTGCATAAATGCTTCCATATCGGTAAAATAAGAAAGGCGACTATTAAGAAGATATGAAGCATTAACTAATTTAGTTTGATCATTTAAAAGCTGTTCACAAGCAACATGTAAAGACTTTGTTTTTTGTGAAACTTGAGAGTAATTATCCAATAAGAGATTCAAGTGATTAAGAGCCTCACTAATCGTGTCACTTATAATGGCACATTTTTTCGAATTCTTGCTTAAATTATTTACATATTTTTCAATTTTAGGATCTTCTATGTCATTGACATCAAAATTATATAAAAGCTCATTTATGTCTTGATGTATTGAAACAGGTTGTTTGTTAGCTTCCTTTCCTTCATTCGAGTCCGATGCTAAATCATCCAATAGCTGATCATCATCTAATTGAAATTGATTTAATTGAGTGAGCAATAGAACACTTTTTACTTGTTCTTCGCTTAAACAGCTTAATTCGTCCCATTTAGATATATTTTCCTTAACTAATGCGTCTCTATCTATACGTTGTTGAATACTTTCCATTTTTAATTAAAAAAATTAAAAAAAATTCCTAAAAAAATATTTTTCGTGTAAATTTTATTAAAATTGAAGTAAAACTCTTTAGCAAAGTAAAATATTTTCAGCACCTTTTCTATTAAAAGACATTAATTTCTTAACAAAATATCTAGAAGTATTTTAAATATCTTATTAAAAATTATTTTTATTTTAGTTGACTTGAATATTTATCAGGATCAAGTCAAGTCAAACGCAAATACAGTATGTCTGGAAAATTTAGAACAAGTCTGTTTATTATTTTGATTGTTTAATTTTTAAAATTATTCCTGCTGTTCATTTTTTCAAAAAAGAAATCAAATTGTAACAGATTTCTTTCGACCTCTGTCTCATCTTTCAAATTATCTAAAATTTTTAGTCGTTTAAGGTCATTGTTCTTTTTTCAGGCCATTTTTTGTCTTTTTTGGTTATCTTGGCTAAATAAGGTGTAATGATAGGTAAATTGTCTTATTTTTTTGCAAGCTTGGTCTAAAATCAAAGATAATTGCGGTTTCATCAAATAAGGCTTATTTTTTGATATCACTATTGAAGAAATCTAAATAGTTTCTTAATAATGGAATAAAACTATTTAGTTTCCTTTTGCATTTTAAAAGCCTTTAATCTGATAATTTGGTTTTCTTTTGTTACCTTGTTAATTAAAATATTCATTTTAAAAAATTATTTTTTCAAATTTTATTTTTTTGCAGAATGCAGAGATTTTGCAGAATCTCTTATAAGCTGCAACTTATGAAGTTGCACTAAGTTGCATATTTTTTTCTTTGCAGAGATGTTTTTTTAATTTTTTATTCAAGCTTGATTATTTTTGTACTGTTTTTTTGTACCAAAATTCACAATGCCCATGAAAAAGAAAAAGACAAAAATTCCCATCCAAACGTTTTCATGAACGTTCATCAGCTTTTATAAGTTTTCATGGTTTTATTTTATATTAAAAAAAAATTAAAATTTCATTTTTTATTTGTAAATCTTAATTTTTTTTTAATTTTTAAGATTATAAATAACTAAATTTCAACATTAATCTTTACAGAATTTTAGTTGATAAAAGCGGAAAAAAAAGAAAATTATATTTTAGTATTTTATTTGCTCAAAGAAATGAATTTCTACAAATAAAAAATGTAATTTTAATTTTTCACGTAAAAAATATTAATTTTTTTTAATATAAATTAATAACATGAAAAGTTATGAAAGTTATTGAACGTTCATGAAAACGTTTGAACGGCAATTTTTGGCTTTTTTTTTTCATGAATGTTCATGAATGTTCACATTTGGAATTCGTGAATTGCCAGTATAGTATTTCGGTCATCAAAATAATATAATTCAGCAAGTTTTTTTTAATTTTTATTTTTTCTAAAGTCGGTAAAAAATTCAAGAAAATCCAAAAAAAAAATACTTTTCCCATTTTCGGAGCAAAATAATGTTCAAAATGATGGAAAACTTTTTTTTAAACTCGATTAAAAAAATTTATCAGATGTAATGTTAGAAAAGTAACTCAAGCCGAAAAATTGATGCTTTTTTCTTATTTTTTCTCCAATTCAATTTGTTACAAAAATTATTACATAAAAACCTCAATTTTAGATGTAAAATAAGAAATAAATAATTGATATTATTTATATAATGCTTTTTATAAATTTTATCTTCACCAATTTAAATCCATCGTTTCGCCCAAAATCGATACAATTATTTAATTTTAGATTTTGTTTGATAAATTAAATCAAGATAAGAAAAATTTGATTCAAAAGACAGAAAAATTTTAGTTTATAAATTTAATTAAAATTCTCATCATCTATACATAATAAAAAAGGTAAAAAAAAATTTGAAAAAAGGTGTTGATTAGTGCTGGTCGTGTGCTTAGTCCAAATATAAACTTCCTGCCGTATCTAGTTTACATATCCTATTTCAGGCTTTGACGTAAATCTAATTTGTTTTGAATTAATAAAGTCTGATCCGACGTATGACTGGATGACATTTATTCAGTGACTATGTTTTCTTTCACATCTCTAGTTTTTATCATTGATTATGCTACCAATAAAAATTTCCATTAAAAAAAATTAATTTTTATATTTATTAATTGAGGTCAGGGTTTTTTTTTGAATGCAACTTCAAAAATTTTTATCACCTTAGTCACAAAAAATTAAATTTTTTTTTCAAAAATAAATTTGTGTAAGCTAAAAAATAAGAAAAAATTTTGGCATTTTTAGTTTGGTTTATTTTTCTGATTTTTATGCATAATTTTATATTTCTATTTGCATTCAAAAAAACCCTGATTGGCGTCTAGGTAATTTTGTGACCATCAACTTTTCTCGTAATTGGTGACCACTAAAATTTTATTCTATTGAGAGTTAGGTCTCTCATTTTACCGAAAAGCCTATCTTCTGTACCCATCTCTCTTTTTCATTATTTTATTATACAAATATCTAGTAAATATAGTAAATTTACGATTTTTCAACTGTATTGGTCGTCACCAATTACGAGAAAAGTTGGTGGTCACAAAATTATCTAGACCCATTAATTGATAGTTTTGAACTCTAACACCTGAAAAAGTTTAATAAAAATTTGTAGTGATTGTAAATGTTGACATACAACTTGCAAGCAAATTTTTGAAGGGATAAATTTTTTTCTTCTGCAAGTATTTAAAAAATAATTTTTAACACTCAATTGATGTAATCATACAGCTCAATTAAACGAAATCCTAGATTTAACCATTATACTTACAAACTCAAGTTTAAATTTAAATTTTTGAATTAAAGGAAAATTAAAAAAATTCTTTTTACCTTGAATTTAATTTATCAAACAAAATCTAAAATTAAATAATTGTATCGATTTTGGGCGAAACGATGGATTTAAATTGCTTAAGATAAAATTTATAATAAGCATTATATAAGTAATATCAATTATTTATTTCTTATAGCTTTTTTTATTTCTAAAACTGATGGTGCAGTGCATTATTAAATTTATCAATCGATCTAAGATATCTGCGAATTAAATAAACAGTTTTATTTAGAAATATAAAACTTATTTCAATTTTTTAATGAATGGACCTTTTGTCAAAAAGTATAAAAATATTTTTTCGATTTAGCATTTTTAGAGAACAAACATTCATAGTTGTTAGCTTATTATTTTGCTTTTCTTTGAACCAAGGATAAAAGAAGAAGCTTTTAATCTCCATTCTATAAAATTGAGAAGAGTTTATGCTTAAATTTTAATTTAAACTAATGTCTTGATATTTTCTGGTAAACAATCTTAATTATAAGTTCATTTTATTTTTTAAGTCTAAGATTAAAGCGATTAAGAAGAGAAAAAAATATTAGCAAAAATAAAGCGTTTGTTTTGTTATAAATGTGACTCAAAAATACTTTTAGTTACTCAAGAATTTTTTAAGCAAAAAAATAACATAAAAATAATTTCAAGTTTAAAAAAAAAATAATTATTTTTTTTTGATCTCGTTGGTTGATGTCGTTGTCATCGTCTTCTCAACGTCTTGGATACAATGCATATATATTTGAAAAATTTGCTAGTAAAAAAATAAAAATAAATAAAAATCTCAACTTAGAGAGAGCATAAAATATTTCAAAATTTACCTTTTTTTTTTTCTTTTGGTGTCTTTTATATTAGCTTTCAACTTTCAGCTAGAGAATTTGAATGAAAACATTAAACTTGAAATAATTTTATTTTATGTCATTCTTTGTTAATAAAAGAGAAAAAAACAAAACAAAAGGTTTCTCTGAAAGTTGGCATGATGTAAGAGAAAAAAATTTTTTATCGATTTTATCCAAGGAAAAAAATTTCTTTTATTTTTCACATTTAATTTCTTAGCGAAAGAAATGAAATGGAATGTTACGTTTTAGGAAACTTCCTTATCGCTATAAAGATAGATGATTAACATATACCATTTTTTGTTTCTTTTTTAATCTAAATATTATTTCTTTTTTTTTATCTTAGAAAATTTTTATTTTTTTTTAATTTTGTTTTATACAATAACCATGATGAGTTATCGTAATTCAAATTCTTCCAAAGCTATGTCGAATAGATCCTTAGATATTTTAAAGGGTTTCAAATTGTAAGTTATTTCCTTTATTTTTCAAATAAAAAACTTGTATGGAATTTTTGAATTTTAAATTTAAAGAAATTGGATGAATCTCAGAGATGCTGATAGTGGTCGAATTTTATGGCAATCATCAGAAGATATGTAATTGCCTATTATCTATGAACTTATTTTTCTGGATTTATTTTTAAAGTTGCATTATTTTTAAGGTCCAATCCTGAAATTGAACATGAAGGTATTTCATTTTATTTTAAGTTTTTTTTTAAAATATTTCTTCCAATGAAATCAAATTACGAATGATTTTAATTTTCAATTCTGAAATAAGAAAATTTATTTCGATACAAAATTTTAAATACTATCGAAGACCATAAACTCTTCTATATTAATCGAATAATAGTTAATAGCTAATAGTCTACATTTTCTTCATTTTCATTTTTTAAAATGACATTTCTACTAATTTTTTCGTCTTTTAAAACACTAATTTTAATTTACGTTCGAAAGAAATTTGGATTCAAGTTTAAAATATATCAACATTTTCATTCTTAGGATTTTGATAAATCGAAACATGTTTTTTTTTTGATGAGAAAGATTTCGGAAATAATATTCCAGTGTCACTGTCTATTTCTTTTATAATTATAGAGAATTTTTCTTACTACAAAAAAAAAAGACCTTGAACAGAAAAGAAAAAGACCTCTAATTTAATTTAAGTTTATGAAATTTTAAATTATGTAAGATTCGAATATAAGTGATATATTATTAAGTTTATGAAAAACAACCTTTAATTGTTTTTAATAGCAAAGAAGGTAAAGTGGCTAATCCTTCAAGAGTCCGAAAAGAATTTTTTATCGAATAAAAAACCTTATAAAAACAACTCTCTTAAAATTTACAATTTTTTATAAATGACCTTTGGGTAAAATTTAACAAGAATTTCAAACCAAGAAAGAAAAGTTTTCATTAGAATTTTAAAAAAGAGTTTTCTATTTCAATAAAACATGGTTCGACTTTTTATTTGAGACTCTTAAAATAAATAAAATTTGACTTCCTAAATTCAGAGTTAGTGACTGGAGATTTTTATCGCGACTTGAATCAAAATCGAAATGAACCTTCCTGATTTGAGTTAAAGTCACTAATATTTTTGCTGTGACTTAAGAGTCAAAAGTCAAATCATTTGACTATTCTAAAATGAATTTTTAAATACTAGGGTTATTTTCGAGTCATTTAAGGTTCTGGTTACTCGACTCAAGTCAGAGTCGATATCAATCCCGACTCGAGTCATTTTTTCGAGTCACGATCTCTGTCTTAATTCAAATAAAAAATATCTCTTTTAAAAATTTAATTTTTGATTCTCAATTTAATTTCGACTTTTCATTTTTTTAAGCACGTGTACCAAAAAAATTATTAAAATGCAGGGCCGTTTCTCGTGAAATAAATTTCTCGTCAATGGAACAACTCGAATCGTTCAGATTAGTTCAAAAAGTTTATTTTAAAGACAAATGCATCGAAGAATGGTATTTTGAATTTGGTTTTGTCATTCCAGGTAGTACTAATTCATGGCAAAGTTTAATCGAAGCAGCACCAGAAAGTCAAATGATTCCAGCTAGCTTATTAAGGTATTTAAAATTTGAAAAAAATCTATCAAATGACTTTTAAAATAATTATTTTATTTTGAAGTGGTCATGTTGTTATCGAGACTATATTTTTAGATGGCGACATGGAAGTCAGTCGTTCAAGAGTCAGAATTTATTATATTTAAGATAAAATAACACATGCAATGGATTTTTGTACAGAAATAAGACCTTACGAGCAATAGGAGAATTTTTTAATTTTTATTTTAAATTATCTCATTATACCCAATTAAAATAGAGAAATACAAGTTTTTTCCATGTTTTATTTAATTGTTTAATTTTTTCAAAAAATTTTTTTTTACGATTTAAATTTTTTTTTTCTATTTGAATTCAGATTAAACGTCCATTATTTAAGCATATACATTTATAATACATAATATTTTTTTTTTTAAATAAAATTGACTCGTTTTTAAAATTTTTTCTAAATTAAAAATTTTTGAAAAAATTAATCATTTTCTTCTCTGGAGTGGAAGTTCATTTTCACAAATTTTATTAATTAATTACGAAAAACGGGAAACTTATATTTTGAGAGCTTAAATTTTATTATTATTCTTAGAATAAAATGAATGCAGAAAATTCAAGTGATAAGGCAAAAGGTATTTTATTTGAATTAGTAAGAATAAAAAAGGAAGTATGTTTAGATAATAATTTTAATTTAGAAATAGATCTTTTTAGCGATGAAAAATTAGACAGATCATCCCCACAAATGTGGTCTCAATCCAATTTCGAATCAAATGATCTTTCAAATTCAAAATCTGTAACTAATATAATTTTTTGTTGTAATTAGTTGTATTATAAGAATTACGTCTTTCAAGAGTAAATCCATAAGCGGTACTACGTCTAGATGGATGACTGATCTTAATAAAGAAGATATTAAATTACTAAATGGTAATTAAGGTGACTTTTAAACATTGAAAAAAAAAGGTTCCTAATTTTAAATTCACAAAGAACTTGCAACACTATCGCCTGATCAACTAATGGATAAAGTTAAAGATTTAATGGAAATTGCTTATCAATTAGGAGAGGAAGAATGTAAATTTTTAAAGCATATTAATTTAATTTTTAAAAGACATATAATTTTTAAAGAAAATTTAAAGCTCATCAACTAACTCGTGGTAGATTGTTGGATATTCTTGATAAGAAAGAAGAACTATAAAAATTAAAATCATTTTTTGCTTAAGAAAAAAATTTTATTTGTAATTTTTTTATTGCTTTTGTTATTGAATATTGTTTTTGTCTGCTTAAAATTAATACATTTAAATACTAAAATAATTTAAGACCTTAGAGCTTAATAATAACACTTTTAAAAGAATCTATTTTTTTTAATTGTAGTTAAAAAATTTAAAAACTCTGCAACATAAAAAAACTAAATTAAAAATAATTCTCTACCTTTAAAAAAAGCTCGTTTGTTAAACCAGAAACGCGATTTTGAATTTATAAATGTTGACTAAAATTTACAAATTGAAAATTAAAAAAAATTAACAGAAACGACAAAAATGCGTTCTTTCAAAATCTAAAATTGCGAAAAAAATATCATTTTAATTCAAAAAATTGTTCACATAAATATTGGTCGATATCGTTTTCGATTCCACTTTTTAATTTTTTCTCGTTCAGATTTAATATAAAATCTTGCTTAAAGCTGTTAAAGTTTTATGTTTAATTAGGTCTTGAATACCTTCACTTTATCCTATTGATTTCACTCTTTTAGACTCGATAATTATTCTCTTTTATTCGAAATAAAGTTTCTCTGATTTATTAGAAGTTACCTCTAATTTAAGAAAAATAAATCAATCTTAATAGATTTATTTCTTTAAATATCAGCTTTTTAATAATTTTTTACACAAAATATTACAAAAAATTTATTTATTTCGAGGAGCGAGCTAATAAAAAGATGCGTATATGTAGAAAAAGTTGAAATACTGAGTGATTTTGCTGGGACTGTACTAGATGAAACTCCAAAATTTGATTGGATAAAAAAAATGAGCGAAAAAAACTGAAATTTTATTTTTTCATTAATTTTAAAAAGAAAGATCAAATATCGATACATAACTAAAAGTTCAAGTAACAGGTAGTTACTCGCATATTAAAAGATTTGCTTCTCTAGTTTAAGTGATAGGTTATATATATATGATATATATATATGAATCAATCAAAATATTAACTAACTTATTAGTTTATTAAAAGATATTAAGTTAATATTAAGGACCGTTTTTCTTACGACCAAAAATTTTAGTAATCTTCCGCATTATAACTATTTAAAATGACTAACAGTTGTCCAAAAATAAAATAGCTTATTAACTTGCTTGCTTCTTGAACTTCGGTAAAATTTAAATTTACTTCCTTTAATAGTATATATGAATCCCACAGACGTATGTTTGGACCATAAATTCTTAACTACAGCACTATTCGAATCGATCGTTTTCAATTGTTTAATTCGGAATCTATGTATATTAAGACCTCGACAACTGCTTTAATCTGAAGGGGTAAAAAATAAGCTCATATTCTCATAGAAATGAGCAAAAAATACTTAAAAATATAGACCTAAATAACTTTTTATGTTATAAATTTTGGGGGCAAACACCGTTATTTCGTTTAATTGTCTTTAAATACTTTTAAAAAAATCTCTTAAAGATATAGAAAAAGCATTAAAAGCTACATAGATAGATCAACAACTCAATATCTAAAATATTCAAGAATTTTCATATTTAAGCTAGTTTCTTAAAAGAAGATAAAAACATTGTCTTGAAACTTTAAGATAAAATAATTCGAACAAGAACAAATGCATGCGCTCACTTGAAAAGGAAAAAACAAAAAGAAATTTTTTCTTTTAAATATATGCTTGAAAAAAAGCGCACTGATCATAATGTGTAGTTTTATTTGAATTGTCGAATCCAATACTCACGCGCTTCCATTATAAATTATAGATTTTAAATAAGAAAAAACTAAAATTAAAAAAAAACCCTTAACCTTAGCTTGTTTCACAACAACAACAAAAAGCATACTTTTTTTATTTTTAAAGCAACAATCATTCAAATTTGGATACCCACGTGGATCTTGCCAAATCTTATTTTTTTATTTTATTCAACTTTATTATTTTCATTAAATAATAATTTCAAAATTTTTTTGCTAATTTATGAAACTTGAAATTAAGAATATTTAACCTTTAATTTCATACATGAAATTTAAATTTTTTCGTTTATAGAAAGCACATTTTTTTTTTGTTCATCAACAAAACTTTTTTACTCAACATTTTCAGATTTTTTGCATAAAGTTTTAACTGAATCGAAAAATAAAAAAATGTCATACAGTAGCGAAAAATTAGTCCATTTACTAGAATCGACCCTTAATCCACAACTAAGAAAACAAGCTGAAGATGAACTTGGTTTAGTAATTATCTATTCAAAATATAAAATACAATTTTCTAACGCTTTTCTAACTGCTCTTTTTTTTTATTATTTAAAGATCCATAATGCTTTAAGTTTTAGCACAAGCTTGTTACAATTAGTAATGGCTGAACAAGTCCAAATGCCAGTAAGACAAGCTGGTGCTATCTATCTTAAAAATATGATAAATCAATACTGGTATGAGAAAAAGCCAGAAAAAGAGGGCGAAGTTTTGCCATTTTCAATTCCGGAAAGTGACAAACAAGCAATTAGAGATAATTTAATAGAAGCTGTAATTCATTCACCTGATCCAATTAGAGCTCAATTAATTGTTTGTGTCAGAACTATTACCACTCAAGATTTTCCAGAAAAATGGTCAGCTATCGTCGATAAAGTTCATCATTTTATTCAGACTAATGATGTCAACTCGTGGTACGGTGCTCTTCAAGCTTTTTATCAATTGTGCAAATTATTCGAGTATAAAACAGCTAAGGATCGTGAGCCATATCACAACGCTATGAGAATTTTATTACCAATGTTCTTGGAACGTTTATGCCAATTGAATGATGATCAATCCGACTTAGCTGTTCTTACTCAAAAACAAATCTTGAAAATCTTCTTCACTTTTATTCAAGTAAATTCATTTTTTTTTATTTTTAAGAAATTTAATTTTTATTGATCTTAAAATATTTTCAGTTTGTTCTTCCATTGGATGTACTTGATAAAAATAGTTTGTCAAATTGGATTGATATTTCCAATATGATTTTAGTTAAACCAGTACCAGATGTAAGTTTTTTTAAAATTTTTTTATGAAAATTTGTTCTTAAAGTCGTCTTAATCTTTTAATGATCAAAAAAATTATTTCGAACGATTTTTTACGTTCGTTATTTTTATTTTAAATATGGTTTTTTAAATTTAAAAAAATTATGTGAGTTGAGTAGAATTTAGGATGTTTTAAGGTGCTTCTATCTCTATAGGCCTTAGATCTTTTTATTTTTGACACGCTCATTGAGCTTTTCAATTTTTTATCTACCATATTTTGACTGGGGATAGGTGCTCTTTGGGAGAAGGTAATAGAATAATAGTCACGTTGATTTTGGCCACAAAATGTTAAAATTTTAAAAGAGCATTTAAAAAAATTAAAAAAGCTGTTTTTAAAAAAAAAAATTTGAGTAAAATAACCCTTAAAAAAATTTCGAAGCAATTTTAAACTATTTAAACAACATAAGAGAAGAATTTCAAAGCTATTTTATGTTTTTTTTTGCTTAATTATTTGAATTGCAAAATTTTGAAACAAGTCAATTTCAAAGACGAGTGTTAAAAAACTCATCTGTCTTTAAATGCTTTATATAAACGTCCAGAGGGTTTTATTTTTAACTAAATCAGAAGGTGAGCTAAAAATAAGAATCAGAAGAATACAAAAAAAAAATTTTTGCTTAAAAATGGATATTTAACCATTGAGGAATTTAAAAAATCCGCTCAAGAAATTAAACTTTAGGCTAATAGTTTAGAGATTTGTATTTAAGTCTTTTATTTCAATTTGGTCATTGTTCAAAAAAAAACAACAACAATGTTTTTTAATGAATCTTTATTTCAAATTATCAAAAAAAAAATTCTTTTTCAAATTTAATTTGTGGGATGTTAATTTTTTTATTTTAAAGCACGTTGAGCAAATCGATAGAGAAGAAAGACAAGAATTACCATGTTGGAAGATCAAAAAATGGGCTATTAGAATTTTAAACAGAATTTTTGATAGATATGGTACTCCAGCTAATTGCAGTAAAGAATATGCTGAATTTGCTAACTTTTTTCTTAAGGGATACTCAAGTAAGAAATTATAATTATTTTAATTTTTAATTAATTTTTGAAATTTTTTCTTAAAGCTAACATCCTAACATCAATCTTGAAAATTCTCGAACAATACAGAAATGGTATTTACGTATCACCACGTGTTTTACAACAAGCTATAATCTATCTAGAATACGCTGTTGTGCCTGCATTTACATGGAAATTTATGAAACCTCATATGTTAGTCATAATTCAACAAATTCTTTATCCACTTATGTGTCACACAGACGAAGATCAAGACCTATTTGAAAATGATCCAGTTGAATATATCAAAATTAAATACGACATCTTTGAAGATTTTGTCTCACCAGTCAACGCCGCACGTCAATTGGTAAATCAAGTAGCTAGCAAACGAAAACAAATGCTTGAACAAGCAATTGTTTTTTGCATGTCTGAATTACAAAATGCTCAATTACCACCGAGACAAAAGGACGGTATATTACATATTATTGGCGCTGTTGCTCCTGTTCTGTTGAAAAAAACTGTTTATAAAGACCAAGTTGAAATGATGTTAGTTTCTTATGTTTTCCCTGAATTCGTAAGTCCACACGGTTTTCTAAGAGCTCGTGCTTGTTGGGTTCTCAAACAATTTGCTCGTGTTCAATTTAAATCTCAAGACAATTTAATAAATGCTTGCAACTATGTTAAACAATGTATTTTAAATGATAATTGTTTACCAGTTAATGTAGAGGCTTGTTGTGCTTTGAATGAATTGATTAACGATGAAGAAAATGAGCTTAATAGTGGAGTAAAAGAATTAATTGGTCAAAATATTCATCAAATTATACTTAAAATGTTAAATTTAATTCGTGATACAGAAAATGATGATGTCAGTGGTGTCATACAACGTTTAATTTACGTTTATGAAGACGATATTGCTTCATTTGCAGTCGATATCATGAAGCACTTAGCAGAGACATTCTTGAGTATTGTTCAAACTGCTGAAGAACAAGAGGATTCAGACGCTAAGGACGATAAGACAATAACAGCTGTTGGTATTCTTAGCACAGTTGAAAGTATTCTAAGTGTCATGGAAGGTAAATTAGAAATTATGGTGGAATTAGAAAAAATAGTTTTGCCAATAATTAATGCCATTATTCAAAATGGAATGTTGGACTTTTATGAAGAATTATTCACATTAATATGTACTCTAACATCGAAACAAATAAGCGAGCAAATGTGGGGTATGCTATTTTTAATTTATGAAATATTCCAAAATGACGCTGCTGATTATTTCACTGAATTGATGCCTGTGTTACATAACTATGTTCAAGTAGATACTAAATCATTCCTTTCTGATCCAAAAAGACTTGAATGTATTCTTAAAATGATAAAACAAGTTCTAGATGCTCAAATAGACGATGACGAATCAGAAAGTCATGCTGCTAAATTATTAGAAATTATTGTTTTACAATGTCACGGTCAAATTGATCAAGTCTTACCAAGTATCTTACAATTAGTTTTTGAAAGAATAAGCAAGGGTGTGGAGAGTACTGAATTGAGAACTATGTTATTACAAGTAGTTGTAGCTGCTTTATGGTGTAATACTGAAGTAGTTATTGCTACTTTGGATAACTTTAGTATGGCACAAAATAATGGTAGATCGGTTCTTTTGGATTTTATTAATAAATGGTTCGCTGACATTGATTGTTTCTTTGGTATACACGATAGAAAAGTATGTGCATTGGGTTTGAGTACTTTATTGCAATTAGCCGTTAAGCGCAGGACTGATATTGATCAAATAACTGATAAGTTATTACCATCAATGTGTACTGTTTTGGAAAATTTGGAGAAAGCTTATGAGAATCGAGCTAATGAGGACTCGGATGAAGAGTACGTCGAGGGTGATGACGATATAGATGAGGTTTATTCCGATGAGGAAGAAGAGAATGAGAAAAAAAATAAAGAAATGCAAGCTATGGATAATGGTAAAGCGGCCGATGAGGATGATGAATCTGATTTAGATGATTATGACGATGAAGATGATGAATACGATCGTACTTTATTAGAAAATTATACAACTTGTATTGATAGCAATGATGAAGTTGATGAGTTTGTAGTATTTAAAGAGACTTTACAAATATTGCAAACAAATCAACCTCAATTATATGATTTAATTACGAGTTCATTGACACCCGAACAATGTAAATTAATTCAAGAGTTTATAACAACTGCTAATAAGAGACAAGCCGATAAGGAGTCGAGAAAACTATTAGCCGCTGGAGGTTTTAGTTTTACCAATATGCAAGTTCCTTCTCAATTTAATTTCGGTGGACAAAATGTTTTTGGTGGACAACAATAAATTCAAATCGTCTCAAGGAACCTCAAAAAATACATGAATTTTTTTTTTGTTATATTTTTTTTAGTCATGTTATATTTTTTAGAAATAAAAAAATTAAGGTATATATAGATAGTATTTACAACAAGTTTTTTAAACTTATTTTCAATCATGGAGAATTTTAAGGAAAAGTAGGGATCTGATGGAAAAGGCGAATTTTGTTTTATTTTTGTTTTTGTTATTTAATTTTTCTGTTTTTTTTTTTTGTTGAAAATATTAGTTAGTCCCCCTTTATTTGTTCGATTGATGGAAGATAAGTTTAAATATACAAAATCATTTTATTTCAAACAGAAAAAACTACTGGTTATTTTAAAAGTTTTTTTTTAAGATCTATTTTGGTAAAATTTAATAGATTCTTTTTAAATTTAATTTTTAAATAAAATGAAATAAACATAATTTGTATTTTTTACTATATTGCTACGATTTTTTTATAAGTTTTAACGTATTTGCTCGATTTTTATGACATGTCATAAAAGGAGGGTATTCGGAATTTTTTATTTTCGGGTCACGAATTATGTGACCAGAAAAGTAAAAAACTGGTCACTTAAATTTTTTCTTTAAAATTCTTTTTTTCAAATTTTTCGTATTTTAGATCCAAATTTTACGAGCTTTCACGAAAGACCATTATCTTAGCGGTCGGATGCTTTCTTCGTCCCGCATACTCATCTTAAAAGTTAAAAAAAAATTAGGTTTTACGGACCCATACTCTCCGACTCGAAAAATACCCGGACTAGTTCCAACCATCTATTTTCTTGTAGGAAATTGTCTCAACTTTCACGTAAGACCATGAACTAAACTTTATCATAATTCATTATTGTTTAAAACAAGTTAAAAAAAATTTCACTTAAATGCTAATTACACTAAGGACATTTTTAGTTTTTTCTGATGTTTGTGAAAAATTAAGAAATTGTCCTGGTGCTTAGTTCGGGATCTTGCGTAAAAGCCCAGACAATTTAAATCAAGTAAATAGGTGGTCGCAACAATTCCGGATATTTTTCGAGCCGGAAAGTATGAGTCCAAAAAATTGAGATATTTTGTTTTGGTTTTTGGAAGAGCGGCCGAAGTAAGCATCCGACCGCTTAGATAATATTTTGCGTGAAAGTTCGTAAAATTTTGATAGAAAATTGGCAGAGTTATTTAAAGCCTCGCTAGGACCGGTCTGTGTTTTTCTAAAAAATGAAGGTCCGTGTTTTAGTTACACCCTTTTAAATATTTATTTACAAAAATAAAATTTCAAAAATTTTCTAAAATATTTTAGACTTCCATTTGTTTTAATGAAGCTTTTAATTTTAACTGATCCAAATCGTTTAGTTCCTCTCTTAAATCAACAAGACTTTTTTCCTTAAATTCACGATAATCATTAAGATCTTCTTCTGAAGCAAAACGATCGCCCAATAAATTCTGCAACGATATAGAGTAAATTTCTTGTTTTGAACAATCAGACTTATAAATTTGTGGTTTGGCTTTTGTTGTTTTTTCGTTTGGTTTTAATTTAATTAAAACACAAGCAGATCTTACCATGCTTATTGTAAACTGTTTAAGTGACTTACGATTTTCTGCTATATTAGAGTCTGGAATTGAAATTCTCTTCATTCCACTGTTATTATTGTTATTGACAAAAAAATTTTTAACAACTATTTGACCTTTATTTGAATCATTAATTTCTTTCTTTTCAATTTTATTATTCTTTCCTTTACGAATTCTCACAATACAACCACACTCACCGCTTAACGCCGAATCACTTTTTACATTATTCACTGTATTTAAATCTCTTTTTTTTCGCTTACACAACCGATTACAACAAAATCTAAGCAAACAATTTTTACTGAAATATTTAATAAACCAAATGACTAGACCCAAAGGAGTCAGAAAAAAAATAAATAAAAATCCAAAAAGGTGCATTTTATTATTTTCCAAATCGAGTTGAATAAAATCATTTATGAAGTCAACTTTTATCTTACTTTGAATTGTAGTTTGAGTAAAAGGAAAAAATGTTTGTTTTAAGATGGTCTTGTCTATTATAAATGTAGCTGGTGTTGATATTCTTGCCATTCTTGGTCTTATAAATGATGTTACATTTTGGCAAATTATGAAATAGTTAAACATAACAAATTGGAAAAATGATAAACAAAAGAGTAAAGTAGAAATTTTTACCATTTTCATTCAAATTAAAATTGAAACAAAAAAATAAAGTTCACAATAAAGATATCTAATTTGATTAGGCGCTTTAAAACTATCTGAATGTGTTTAAAAAGTAAATTTTCTAATTCAATACGAATTCGAGCGCCTTTTTTCTTTTTTTTTTTAGAAATTTAACTTATTCTAAAATTTCATTTTTAAATGTTTTTCGGGCGACTTTTATTAAATGAACGGCTTGTTATCGAACCTCGGTTGTAAACCATTATTTAGTTCACAAAATTGAGTGTTCATAAAATCGGAAACCATATTACATACATTTACATAAGTGTATGTTCACAATTTTTTACTCTAAAAATTCGAAGATACATAAAATCGAGGATACACTTTATTATACTTGAAGAGTCAATATAATCCCTCTTTCTTAAAAAATCAATCAATCATCCGTGTAATTAAATTCATGTATGCCACGTGACAAAAATAAATTTATGCTATTTTAACCAGTGTAATTGAGTATAATTAAAGTTATTTTACAAAAGAAATTTTATTGAAAATTAAATCAGTTAAACATTTTCTAAATAAAAACTTAAAAATTTATAAAAGTTTAGGCATCAAAATATTGTACTAAGTTGATCATATCTTTTGAACATCGATCAAATCGTGGCCTCAATAATTGTGTATAAATACAAGTTAATATTTTATCCAGTTTACTGGTTTCTTTAATTAAGACACTGGCTCTCATTTGATAAAATATTAATAACTATCTTACAAAAAAAAATTTTTTGGGTGCTTTATTTTTACATCAATATTTTAAGAGATTTTATAGATATTAAGAAATTTAAATGCAAATTAAAAATCTCAAACAAAAAAATATTCGATGGAAGAATTCAGAAATTTTAGTGATAAAAAAATAAATAACTTTAAAAATTTACTCTCTATCTCTCGATTTCACTCTCTACCATACACTCACGGTAGCAGTGTTCTTCTAACTGTTTAGATAGATAGGCTTTAATCATAGTTGAATATTACAATATTTTAAATAAAAGGTACGCGAGGTACGCAACCGTATGGTTACGACATAAAATCGATAGCAGGACAGAAACAACAACCATGGTATTTTCGAAATTTGCAATCATTTTAATTTTTAAAGAGTTTTTTTTTTTCTAATTTTTTTGTACTAATAATGCATAATAATTTTATGAACACTAATTATTAAAGATTTTATTAAGAAAATAAAAATTTATGCTTCATTATTCTTGAATAAGCCTTTGTTTAAAAAAAGGAAATCTCAATTGAAATTTTTTGTGATTTATTGAAATTAGTTCTAGCTCTTTTTATTAAATTTTTTATTAAAATGAAAAGAGAATCAACTGGGCAATTAGTTTTAAATTAAATTATTTTTTTTTTAAATAAGCAATATTTGTTTTTTAAATTAATTCGAATTTTTTTTAAAGTTAAAATTTTAATTGAATAAATATTTTTTTACGAGTAAATAAACTTTTTATTTTCAAATCATTATTTTAATGAGCCTTTAAAAACAATTAATTGATATCAACTACCGATTAAAATAATAAAAGTTGATAAAAGTTTTTATTGTTTGTTTTGAAGAGAAACATTTTGCTAAATATTCATGCGTATCTACAAATTTCCCAACAAGCTAAGGCGTCATTTTTATTTGGGAATCCCTAAAGGGACATGTTATTTTATCAAGCGATATGCTTGTATTCTTTTTTTCTTTTAAGTTACTGACCTTACTTTAATTCAGTAGATTTATATATTTCAAATAAATAAATCCCGCCTCGATTTAAATTTTTGTTGTTGTTGTTGTTGTGTTGAAATAAAAAAAATTACTCAGGTCATTCTTAGTCATCAACAAAATAAAAATATAAAATATACCTTTACAATTGCAACAAGCTTATACCTTTATATAAATGAAAGTTTAAAAGTTTAGAAAAATACTAAAATTTACGAATGCAAATAACGAGTTAAATTATGATAATTTTCGTGTCCAGACCAGACCGAAAATTGAATTTTTTATGTTCGAATCGAATAAAACAAAAAATTTAGGCCTAACTAAAAAATCCAATGACACAAATTTCGAATTTACTCCGAAAATAGAAAAAAAAAATTAAGGTAGAAATAAATAAAAAATAATTTTTAATTTTGACATAGATTTTTTTTTACCGAACAAAAAAAAAGTAAATTCTAAAATATCTTCAACTTAATATTCTTTAAATATTCTCGATCATTTTGAGTTAATTTTCGGTAAAAAAAAAAAAAAACAAAACAAAAATCCCTTAAGATATAAACTTTAAATTAGTGGAAATATTTTATCATTGAATGACAGCAATTAAAATTTCATAAATTTTTTTTTTTTAGAAAAAAAAAATATTTGTAAAATGACAATCAGATCCGTAACTCTTTTATTTATATTAAGTTGTTTAAGTAGTGTTTTATGTAAAATGCCTCAAGTTTTTTATGCTAATATAGGAGGTCAAGCTCGTCTACAATGTAACGGTAATACATTATGCTTTTCGACTTATACTTTTCAAAATTCAATGCATTCAATGGTAGCTTTAAATTCGTCTCGTAAATATGAGATATCAGGAGGTACTGTCTTAATTAATAATTTAAAAGAGTCAGATGCTGGTTTTTATACGTGCTCGGGTGTCTGTACTCAAATGAAATCAGATCAAATATCTTATTTTGTACACCCTATAGCGATGGGTCAGCCTATTGATTTAAGTAAAACATGGGTGGCTATTCCTCCTCTACCAGACAGAGTTGATGATTCGAATAGTTTTTATGTAGTTGTAAGTGATGAACGACTGTATGCGGCTAAAAGTAGTAAGATTCTTAATGATGGAGAAATTGCCGGTCTTGTAATTGGTCTATTTTTTGGATTGTTATTTACAATTGCTATTATAGTTGGCTTAATTCTATTAAATAGAAGAAGAAATCAAAAGGCTAGAGAAAAAGGTGATTTTTTTATTTACCAAAAATCTTTTAAAAATAAAAATTTTAAAATTTTAAATTTTTTTAGTTTCAAGTAGAAAAAGTGATAAAGATACTAACAGTAAGTTTGAATTTTTTTAAAACAAAATCAAAATCGTTATTTTAACATTTAAATTTTAAATATTTCTTTAAATTATTGAGAATCTTTCCATTTATTTTACTCAAATCATTTTGGATATTTTTAGCAAAGATCTCTTTAATTCTGTCAAAATTCGATTTTAAAAAAGTTTATTAATTTTTGAAATTTTGATCTATCAAGAAAGGATTTATTTAATGAAAATTAAAAAATGAGATTTATCTATCGGGGTCACCTTAAGGAAATAAAAATTGAATTTCTATTCCGATAAGGGTATCGTTGTCAGCAGTTATAGTAAAATACTATTCATTTTTTGAAATCTTAAAAATCCAAATATAGAAAACAGAATTTTATAATTTTGAAAATGAAAACAAAATTTTTTTTTCATTTTTTCCAAATTACTTGTATTTTATAGTGAAGAAAAAAGCAAAAATCTGAAGCTCGATATTAAGCTGCTATTATTATTTTTTTTTGTAAATTAAACGATGCCTCGGAAAACATTTTGAAATTTTGCGAGTGTACTCACTTTTTGCTGAAAAAATTCTCCACAATTGCTTAGGCGATTCTTTGAAACATGTAAATTTATCCAAGAAATGTCATGTTTTTTTTTTCGAAACAACAAATTTCGAATAAAAAATTTACTTTTTAAACATATTAAATTAGTTTTTTTTTTTTTGATTTTGAAAAAAATTAATTTTCAAATTTATTTAAAGGCATAGACTATTCAACAATTGAAAGAGACTTTGGCGAAAGTGCTACAAACACATTAACTCGAGATAGCAACGCTCGTGAAAATCGCAAACCTAGTACCAATCAAAACGAACTCGAAATAAACAATTTAAGAAATATTGTATCCGAAATAAATACTAAAGACATAGAAGGACCTAGAAGTTATCGTGTAGACAATTTTAATAGCATCAATGAAATGTTAAATAATCCATCAGATCTACCAAATATAGACATTAATATTGGCTCTGGAAATGCTTATCAAAATCAATTATTTGATAATTTCAAAGATGAAGTCAAAAATCCTGAGACACATTCGCAAGATATAAAAAATAAAGAGCCTAAAAATCAAAATTCAAATCAATACATAGCTCAGCCACTAATTCAATTTCCAGCTAATCCAAGAAGACCACCAAATCCATTAAAAGGTAAATAAACTTTTGATTACAAGAAACCATTTAAAAAAAAATTTGTTTAATTAAACTAATAAAAGAAAATTTTTTTGGTCCTTTTAATAAAGTTTTTTAATTTAAAGAAAGTAGACTTGATGCCCCACCACAAATAGAGCCAAGACTAGACGGTTCTCAACAAAATATTCCTAATTCTGGCGGAGTAACAGTAGTAAGTGCACGAACGCCAGCGGTTAGAGAGCAACGTCAAAGTGTTTCTTCAAATCAAAGCGGAAAAACAACTCCTAAACAAATAAGCTTTAGCCAAAGAATTGAGACAACATCTACACCGTTTCAATTACAATTACCACCATCACAGTCGTTTAGACAAGTTGATTATTCAATGAGTTCGAATTATTTCAATAAGGATGGCGCGACGGATGTTTAAAACTATATGCCTTGAACAAATTTTTTTTTTCGGAACTTATTTTAATTTTTTCTATTAGAATTTTTTTTGATATTTATTTTTTGAGGTTAAAAACTATGTTAATTGAAATTTTTTATTTAACTAAAGGATCTGTTGTTACTACTTTTGTTTTTTAAAGATTATTTTCTTAGGGTTGCATTTATAAGGGAAATTTATTCGATACATTCCAAATTTATTGAAATTATTATTTTTTGTTGGAGAACTTTTTTTTTTCTAAATAAATTTCCGGAATCTCATGGCTTTTTTTTTTTATTAAATATATTTTCCATTAAAATTATTTACTCTAATTATTTGCTGAAAGCCATTAAATTCAAAAATTTTTTAATTAAGTCTTTTTTTTTATTGTTTTAAAAGGTGAAATTTTAACAGACAGTTTAATAGTTTGTCGACGCTTAACAAAAACTTTTAAATATAAAAAAATTCAAATGAATAGGAGAACATAAAAATTTGTTTGTCTAGAAAAAAACAACTACTAATATTAAATTTCAATGATGACCCTCTTGTCCTTAAGAGCTTAATATTTATTAATTTTACACTTTAATCACTTAAGTCTTAAATTTCAAAAAAAAAAAATTAAGAAAAAAATTTCTTCACCCCACATACTCCATGTACCTTATGTACTTATTTTTAAAAAAGTAAAGACCTGTACAAAACATTATTATTTATTTTTTATACTGAATAATTTTGAAACTCTTGACTAGAGCTGCACATTTACTCTACTATACTTTACTTAACTAGTAAATAGTGAAGGCTATGTCTTTCTTGTCTACCAAAAAATCAAGATATAAAATATATTTTTAAAATACAAAAATACTTTTTGCTTAAAAGAACAATTCATATTCATGATTATTTTGGCTTTAAATCATAATTCTTTTTTCACTCAGAGAAAAACAGAATTTATTTTGGCTAATTAGGATTGAAACACTTAAATTTCTGATTTTTGCACCAAAATTACTTAACTTATGAATAAAATATTTTTTTCCTAAAAAATTTGATTGTTTCTTAAAGTTCTAAAATATCCCAATAATTAGACTTGGATATACTTTTTTTAATATTTATGATTTGAATTTAATATGTACAATTTAGTTCATATACTTAAGAATATTCATAAACGTTTATTTCCAGAGATATAAATTTTTTTTCCTTTCGTAGAAACTGAACTTAACTGTACAAAAATTAATTTGAAGTGCCAAAGGTACTTAGAAAACTAATTTTTTAGAAGTTTTTCTTATAACTTATACAAAAAATTAAATCTTATATTTTACTATTACAAGTAAAAGTAAGAGACATTATATCTTGATAAGCAAATTGAAACCTTCTTGTTCGAAATTAATTTAGCGTAAATATTTCATTGCAAAAAAAGCCAAGACAAAAACACAACAAAAACTCACGAAACACCAAAAAAAAACTTATTTATTGCTAAAGCAGAACATAAAAATTTTTTCCTTACAAAAAGAAAACGCTCACGTTTTGTCGCTGGCTTAGCAACGTATTTTAACTGTTTTTATTTTTCCCTCGGGAATACTTCTGAGAGTAAAATAAAATAATCTAAAAATTTAGTATTTCGTTTTATTTTATTTTTAAAAAAATGATAAATTGACAATTTAATTTTAAAATTTTCGATTTCAGTTAAAACAGAATTCATTTTTCTTAACTTTTTTTGATTATCTCGTTTTTACTTTATTAAAAGAATAATTAAAAAAAAATTATCTGATTTAGCAACTACTCCAGTCGAGATGATCTTTTGGTCTGCAGGATATTGGACAATTTCTAAAAGTGTTACTCTCGTTACAAAAGCCTACTCTACCTATAAAACAATCACCAACTCTTTTACTCGGAAAAGGCTTTGAATTAGGATAATGATCGCAATAAAAGCTGTCATGAATAGTCGAGATATTATAAATTCTATTATAAAAATAGTTTTCTAGGAATAATTGATCATAATCTTTACTACTCTTACCATTTTTATTGTATTTTTTTGCTATTTTTTTATCTATTATTAACTTAAAAATTTCTTTTCCTAATCTGCGATATTCGCTATTTTTAAAACCCCACATACCCCCAAGAATTGATACATTATGCCAAACGTTATCTAAAAAAATTAATTTTTTAGACTTTTTTTTTTAAAAAAAATTTAATTTTGATTACCTCTCATTATATGGCCTACATTATCTGAGTCTAACCATTCTCGGACTGAATCAAACTCTCGTCTAATTATCATTGAATCTAAATCACGACTCATAAAGTGATCAACAAAGCTATCGCCTATTGCTAGAAATCTCCATTTCATTGAATGTATGTAATTTAAATTAAAAACTTTATCGAAGTTTGTTAATCCTAATGGTAAATTATGAATATTACAAAATTCGACGTGTTGATTAGCACATTCAAGTTCACAAATTATATTGTGGTCAATGGAGTTTTCATGATAAATTCTCATTACATGATCAGGAAAATATTCTTTAATTGTTTGAATTAAATTTGAAATTAATTGATAATAACGTATGTCCGTACCGTATAGACTGTAAGAAACAATCTTTTGATTTGGACCACGCTTTAAAGACTTGAATAGATCGCACGTTAAAATCATTTTTTTTGGGCTGATTAAATATACTTTTTCATTATTTTTTACAGTAAACACGCCATCTTTGCGACTAAATAGATAAATCCTATTTGTTTTAAAACAATTGCATGGGTGTTCGAGAATTTTAAAATATCCTAAATTTTCAAAGTTAAAAAAATTGTAATTCAAATTAATTATTTAAAAATAATCTTTCTTTTTTTAGGATTCTTCATTTATTTTTATTTCTTCCCTTCAAAATCGATGAATTATTCAGTTTTATTTTTTGTACCATGGAACAACTCACTTTTTATTCCATGGTACAAAAATAGAATTTTCAAAATCATAAAAATTATCTTATAAATATGTAACTATAAATTAAGATTTTTAGATTATAAATAAATACATAAGTTAATCTCTAAAAAAATGTTTTTTTCTTCAGAAAAATTAGAGACTGCTGGTGGTACAAACATGATTTTTACCGTCATAGTTTACTATCAAAAAATGTATACAGACATAGAATTGTGGCATGGTACAAAACTGACACCAACAATTTGTACCAGGTACTAAAAATGGACAGAGTTGATGATTCGAATAGTTTTTATGTAGTTGTAAGTGATGAACGACTGTATGCGGCTAAAAGTAGTAAGATTCTTAATGATGGAGAAATTGCCGGTCTTGTAATTGGTCTATTTTTTGGATTGTTATTTACAATTGCTATTATAGTTGGCTTAATTCTATTAAATAGAAGAAGAAATCAAAAGGCTAGAGAAAAAGGTGATTTTTTTATTTACCAAAAATCTTTTAAAAATAAAAATTTTAAAATTTTAAATTTTTTTAGTTTCAAGTAGAAAAAGTGATAAAGATACTAACAGTAAGTTTGAATTTTTTTAAAACAAAATCAAAATCGTTATTTTAACATTTAAATTTTAAATATTTCTTTAAATTATTGAGAATCTTTCCATTTATTTTACTCAAATCATTTTGGATATTTTTAGCAAAGATCTCTTTAATTCTGTCAAAATTCGATTTTAAAAAAGTTTATTAATTTTTGAAATTTTGATCTATCAAGAAAGGATTTATTTAATGAAAATTAAAAAATGAGATTTATCTATCGGGGTCACCTTAAGGAAATAAAAATTGAATTTCTATTCCGATAAGGGTATCGTTGTCAGCAGTTATAGTAAAATACTATTCATTTTTTGAAATCTTAAAAATCCAAATATAGAAAACAGAATTTTATAATTTTGAAAATGAAAACAAAATTTTTTTTTCATTTTTTCCAAATTACTTGTATTTTATAGTGAAGAAAAAAGCAAAAATCTGAAGCTCGATATTAAGCTGCTATTATTATTTTTTTTTGTAAATTAAACGATGCCTCGGAAAACATTTTGAAATTTTGCGAGTGTACTCACTTTTTGCTGAAAAAATTCTCCACAATTGCTTAGGCGATTCTTTGAAACATGTAAATTTATCCAAGAAATGTCATGTTTTTTTTTTCGAAACAACAAATTTCGAATAAAAAATTTACTTTTTAAACATATTAAATTAGTTTTTTTTTTTTTGATTTTGAAAAAAATTAATTTTCAAATTTATTTAAAGGCATAGACTATTCAACAATTGAAAGAGACTTTGGCGAAAGTGCTACAAACACATTAACTCGAGATAGCAACGCTCGTGAAAATCGCAAACCTAGTACCAATCAAAACGAACTCGAAATAAACAATTTAAGAAATATTGTATCCGAAATAAATACTAAAGACATAGAAGGACCTAGAAGTTATCGTGTAGACAATTTTAATAGCATCAATGAAATGTTAAATAATCCATCAGATCTACCAAATATAGACATTAATATTGGCTCTGGAAATGCTTATCAAAATCAATTATTTGATAATTTCAAAGATGAAGTCAAAAATCCTGAGACACATTCGCAAGATATAAAAAATAAAGAGCCTAAAAATCAAAATTCAAATCAATACATAGCTCAGCCACTAATTCAATTTCCAGCTAATCCAAGAAGACCACCAAATCCATTAAAAGGTAAATAAACTTTTGATTACAAGAAACCATTTAAAAAAAAATTTGTTTAATTAAACTAATAAAAGAAAATTTTTTTGGTCCTTTTAATAAAGTTTTTTAATTTAAAGAAAGTAGACTTGATGCCCCACCACAAATAGAGCCAAGACTAGACGGTTCTCAACAAAATATTCCTAATTCTGGCGGAGTAACAGTAGTAAGTGCACGAACGCCAGCGGTTAGAGAGCAACGTCAAAGTGTTTCTTCAAATCAAAGCGGAAAAACAACTCCTAAACAAATAAGCTTTAGCCAAAGAATTGAGACAACATCTACACCGTTTCAATTACAATTACCACCATCACAGTCGTTTAGACAAGTTGATTATTCAATGAGTTCGAATTATTTCAATAAGGATGGCGCGACGGATGTTTAAAACTATATGCCTTGAACAAATTTTTTTTTTCGGAACTTATTTTAATTTTTTCTATTAGAATTTTTTTTGATATTTATTTTTTGAGGTTAAAAACTATGTTAATTGAAATTTTTTATTTAACTAAAGGATCTGTTGTTACTACTTTTGTTTTTTAAAGATTATTTTCTTAGGGTTGCATTTATAAGGGAAATTTATTCGATACATTCCAAATTTATTGAAATTATTATTTTTTGTTGGAGAACTTTTTTTTTTCTAAATAAATTTCCGGAATCTCATGGCTTTTTTTTTTTATTAAATATATTTTCCATTAAAATTATTTACTCTAATTATTTGCTGAAAGCCATTAAATTCAAAAATTTTTTAATTAAGTCTTTTTTTTTATTGTTTTAAAAGGTGAAATTTTAACAGACAGTTTAATAGTTTGTCGACGCTTAACAAAAACTTTTAAATATAAAAAAATTCAAATGAATAGGAGAACATAAAAATTTGTTTGTCTAGAAAAAAACAACTACTAATATTAAATTTCAATGATGACCCTCTTGTCCTTAAGAGCTTAATATTTATTAATTTTACACTTTAATCACTTAAGTCTTAAATTTCAAAAAAAAAAAATTAAGAAAAAAATTTCTTCACCCCACATACTCCATGTACCTTATGTACTTATTTTTAAAAAAGTAAAGACCTGTACAAAACATTATTATTTATTTTTTATACTGAATAATTTTGAAACTCTTGACTAGAGCTGCACATTTACTCTACTATACTTTACTTAACTAGTAAATAGTGAAGGCTATGTCTTTCTTGTCTACCAAAAAATCAAGATATAAAATATATTTTTAAAATACAAAAATACTTTTTGCTTAAAAGAACAATTCATATTCATGATTATTTTGGCTTTAAATCATAATTCTTTTTTCACTCAGAGAAAAACAGAATTTATTTTGGCTAATTAGGATTGAAACACTTAAATTTCTGATTTTTGCACCAAAATTACTTAACTTATGAATAAAATATTTTTTTCCTAAAAAATTTGATTGTTTCTTAAAGTTCTAAAATATCCCAATAATTAGACTTGGATATACTTTTTTTAATATTTATGATTTGAATTTAATATGTACAATTTAGTTCATATACTTAAGAATATTCATAAACGTTTATTTCCAGAGATATAAATTTTTTTTCCTTTCGTAGAAACTGAACTTAACTGTACAAAAATTAATTTGAAGTGCCAAAGGTACTTAGAAAACTAATTTTTTAGAAGTTTTTCTTATAACTTATACAAAAAATTAAATCTTATATTTTACTATTACAAGTAAAAGTAAGAGACATTATATCTTGATAAGCAAATTGAAACCTTCTTGTTCGAAATTAATTTAGCGTAAATATTTCATTGCAAAAAAAGCCAAGACAAAAACACAACAAAAACTCACGAAACACCAAAAAAAAACTTATTTATTGCTAAAGCAGAACATAAAAATTTTTTCCTTACAAAAAGAAAACGCTCACGTTTTGTCGCTGGCTTAGCAACGTATTTTAACTGTTTTTATTTTTCCCTCGGGAATACTTCTGAGAGTAAAATAAAATAATCTAAAAATTTAGTATTTCGTTTTATTTTATTTTTAAAAAAATGATAAATTGACAATTTAATTTTAAAATTTTCGATTTCAGTTAAAACAGAATTCATTTTTCTTAACTTTTTTTGATTATCTCGTTTTTACTTTATTAAAAGAATAATTAAAAAAAAATTATCTGATTTAGCAACTACTCCAGTCGAGATGATCTTTTGGTCTGCAGGATATTGGACAATTTCTAAAAGTGTTACTCTCGTTACAAAAGCCTACTCTACCTATAAAACAATCACCAACTCTTTTACTCGGAAAAGGCTTTGAATTAGGATAATGATCGCAATAAAAGCTGTCATGAATAGTCGAGATATTATAAATTCTATTATAAAAATAGTTTTCTAGGAATAATTGATCATAATCTTTACTACTCTTACCATTTTTATTGTATTTTTTTGCTATTTTTTTATCTATTATTAACTTAAAAATTTCTTTTCCTAATCTGCGATATTCGCTATTTTTAAAACCCCACATACCCCCAAGAATTGATACATTATGCCAAACGTTATCTAAAAAAATTAATTTTTTAGACTTTTTTTTTTAAAAAAAATTTAATTTTGATTACCTCTCATTATATGGCCTACATTATCTGAGTCTAACCATTCTCGGACTGAATCAAACTCTCGTCTAATTATCATTGAATCTAAATCACGACTCATAAAGTGATCAACAAAGCTATCGCCTATTGCTAGAAATCTCCATTTCATTGAATGTATGTAATTTAAATTAAAAACTTTATCGAAGTTTGTTAATCCTAATGGTAAATTATGAATATTACAAAATTCGACGTGTTGATTAGCACATTCAAGTTCACAAATGATATTGTGGTCAATGGAGTTGTCATGATAAATTCTCATTACATGATCAGGAAAGTATTCTTTAATTGTTTGAGTTAAATTTGAAATTAATTGATAATAACGTATGTCCGTACCGTATAGACTATAAGAAACAATTTTTTGATTTGGACCACGCTTTAAAGACTTGAATAGATCGCACGTTATAATCAATTTTTTTGGGCTGATTAAATATACTTTTTCATTATTTTTTACAGCAAACTCGCCATCTTTACGACTAAATAGATAAATCTTATTTGTTTTAAAACAATCGCATGGGTGTTCGAGAATTTTAAAATATCCTAAATTTTCAAAGTTAAAAAAATTATAATTCAAATTAAAAATACAAATAAAAACTATCAATAATAATGTCTTCTTTTTCCTTAGCTTTTTGAACAAGCTTCCTAAAAATTTTTTTGCAAACATAGAATTTTAAAGCAAGTAGATATTCTTACTCTTTAATTGGTTAAACAAAAAAGAAACATAAAATAATTTAAAATAAATAAGTATGCAACTTCATTCCCACTATATCAAAACTTTTTAAATAAAAAACAAATCATTCAACCGAACATCTTCTAGAAAACTTTTTATTTGAGGTCATATTGAAAGAAAGAGGAAAATTTTTTTAAAATGCAACATTTTTCTGATTTGTCGTTTCAAGCATGTGTATATCTTTTATAAGCAAAAGAATAAAAAATATTGCAATCTTATAAAATTTTCCTCTGTTCTATTTATTTCACTCAATATGTAAATCATAAACAAACAAAATAGTTGAGCTTTAAGATACTAAATAGATAACAAATATCATTTTTTCGAAAAAAATAAATTAAAAATAAGATTTAAGTTTTCGATAAATTTTTAATTTAAAATTATTGACTAATATATTTTTAGATCTCCAATTACGAGTAGCGGATTTCGCGACATACAAATTCGTTACCAATAGACTTAAAAAAATTCATAAAACAAGATTCAATTTTTATAGATAAACATTATTAAATTAATTTATATTAGTAACACTAGTGTGGACTTAAAATCGGTCCCTTGAATTAACTTGGTCAGGTAATTAATCTAATTCCAAGTCCCCCATTCAAAGATCCATTGGGCTATCAGTTATGGGCTATACTTTTTAAAGTTAAAAAGAAAGTAAAAATTTTTAAATATTATTGCTCTGGTTAGGTAATTGGACTAATAACAAAGAACAATTTTATTCAATATTAACTGAATCGATTTGGTTATAGGAGGTTTTTCCACTTTTGGATTAACACCTGACCTAAAGATTTTTAGCGTATCTTTTATGTTTTTTCAAAATAACTCATTTAAAATTCAATGTTACCTAATTAAAAACTAATCCACGTGAGGTGTGAAAGAGATTAAGAGTTGTCAAATTTCAAAATTATTCATTATTGCAAGTAAATTATGATTGCATTTTGAAATAATAAAATATTATTAAACTTTAAATTAATTTTTTCGGTACTTATGATTCAAAATTTAATTATTATAAAATGTTGACTAATTTAGATTTTAAGTTAAAAAAAACTAACCAATCTTTGATTTATGATAATTAAAAATCTATAAACATTTCAAAAAAGAAAATGAAAAATTTTGCTATCATTCACTCTTAATAAAAGAAGTTAGATATGGAAGTTTACAACCTTACAATTGACAACTTAAAGGTTGAATGTTATTTATACATTTATTAAAAAAGTCTTTGTAATTTTTTGATAAATATCTTATCTAAAATGGATAAAAAAGGATTATTATCGTGTACTCCAAGTTCCTTTTGTTATATAATTTTGTTTTAAGTCTTTATATGAATATTTAATTTTTAGCCAGTAAACAAACTTGAATTCAAAAATCATCAATATCATGATTTTTTTGAATTTTTAGAAACTTTGGAAAAATATTTGAATTCTTGCAATTTTTTCCATAATTAGATTTATAGTTTCAATAGTTTATTTATTGATTTTAGTGATGAAATCGAATATTCAATATTCAAAGAAAATTCAAATAAGTTAAAATTTAAATAAAAAAAAATTTAAATATTATTTAAAAAAAAAATCCATATTTAAATTTAATTCAC